>CAUYRH010092919.1:0-23457 GCA_963574655.1 Perodicticus potto | reverse complement strand
ATCGATTTATAGTACAGTCTCAGGTCTGGTAGCGTGATTCCTCCTGCTCTGTTTTTATTTCTGAGTAATGTCTTGGCTATTCGAGGTTTTTTCTGATTCCATATAAAACGAAGTATTATTTTTTCAAGGTCTTTAAAATATGACAGTGGAGCTTTAATAGGAATTGCATTAAAATTGTATATTGCTTTGGGTAGTATGGACATTTTAACAATGTTGATTCTTCCCAGCCGTGAGCATGGTATGTTTTTCCATTTGTTGACATGTTCAGTTATTTCTTTTCTTAGAGTTTCATAGTACTCTTTATAAAGATCTTTCACATCCTTTGTTAGATAAACTCCAGTAATAGCTAACTTTTATTGAATGCCAAGCTGGTAGTAAGAGCTTTACTTGGTTATTACATTGAATTCTCTCACGAGTCCTGCGAGAGAGGCACACATCAGACCCAAGTGGCTCTGAGGTCATCCAGGGCCCTGACCGGCAGTGGGAGGGTAACCAGCTCTGCAGTCAGCTCCAGCGCTATATCTTAGGGTCCTCACTAGGCCTCACACACTTTACTATGCAGCCCTGGCACCCCCAAACTCATAGGACCTGCCTTACATCTTCCTCACCCACTGCACCTGGCTGGTGCTGAAAAGTGTCAGGGACATTCCTCGACGGAAGACGTAAACGGATCACCTCACCAGCTCTGTGGGCAGCGTCCTCATGGACACGCTTCTCTTGGGGGGGGTAGCCCCTCCAGATCACCCCCGGCCCTCATAAGCATGTCTCCAAACAGCCCCTCTGTCCCTCACCAGTGGGCCCGCACGGGGCCCCGGGATGGAGGCAGACAGTGGAGAGCGAGCGAGCGGGGCTCAGGACTCAGCCCCATCTGCGCCTGAGTCCTGACCCCTCCGTTGACTTGACTTTGTACCCGTCTGTAAGGTGGGGACAATAACACCACCCACGCAGGTCACTGCGGAGACAGAGAGAGGCTTCCAGGCTGTCTGGTTCAGGGCCTGGCTCACAGGGAGTGCTCAGGAAGCACCAGCCTTTCTCACCAGGGACGCTCCTCTTCCCTCCCAAAGCCCTTCCACCCGGGCACCAGGCACGGGCAGCTAATCTTCGTGGGGTCGGGTGGGGTCTCACCCAGAGCAGCAGATGGCTCTCTGTTGACTCAGGGGGTGAGGGAGTCTTAATCCGTGTCCAACACGTTATTCACTAAAGACAAGAATGCCTTCTTCTCTCAGACGGGGGATGGCAACTTAGCCCTCCTGTGCTCTTAGCAAGTCTCCAGGGAGATGAGAGTGGTGCTGGGGGCCATGGCCAGCTGCTGTGAGCCGTGCCGGGCTGAGGGAGGAGAGGTGGACAGGACTGTCCCACTTGGCTGCCAAGGGGCTGCTGGGCTCGGTGGGGGTCTCCTGGGCTGGTGAGGGCCAGCTTGGTTCTGTATCTGACTGGTTGTGAATTAGCTTCCGCAGACAAGGGCTGCGTGTATACGTGTGTGGATGTGCGTCTGTGCAGGCCCTGGGTGGAACTCGGGACTCTACTGTATCTGGTGAGGTGAATGGCAGCAGAAAAGAGTCAGCTCACTGGGCCGTGCCTGAAGCTCAGAGGAGTAGGGCGCCGGTCCCATATGCTGGAGGTGCTGGGTTCAAACCCAGCCCTGGTCAAAAAACTGCAGGAAAAAAAAAAAAAAAAGAAGAGTCTGCTCACTGCTTAGGAGGAGGGAGGGAAGGTGGGGTTCCAGGGGCACTGAGACAAAGCCATGTCAGAGGCCCCTGAGACGGTGCTTCAGGGAGCTTCACCCACTGTCCCTTCATGACACCATGGTAAGAGGGCTGCTTCTCACCGCTGAGCTCTCTGCTCACCTCAGCAGGTAGATGGAGCTAGGGGGGAGGGGAGGCAGAGGTGTTGAGCAGGTGAGACCCTTTGAAGCCTTTGCTCCAGCTGCAGGAAGGAGCCACTGCTTCTGGCTGAGAGAACTGAAGAGTAGGGAGGGGCATGCCGTGTGTGCAGCCAGTGGCCCTGCAGCTGTGGTGGGGCAGAGTGACCGGGGGAGGTAGGGTGGGGGTGGTGGGGCAGAGTAACCCGGGGAGGTAGGGTGTGGGCGGCAGCAGCAGCAAGTGGTATTTAAAGGGGAGGTGCAGCCTGGCCCAGGGAGGGGGCATTTGGCCGGCCCTCGGGGCCTCTGGTTTTGGGGAAGAGCTAGGGGCAGGCAGACGGCACACTCATTGTCAGTGGTGGCCCCAGCTGCCCTCTGCCTCAGTAGAGCCTGAAGGCCCTGCTGGCTGTTTCCCAGGTCTGTCCTGGGCGGTCAGGCAGGGCAGTGTAGCTTCTCTCTGCCCAGGACAGCTCCACCTGGCCCTAGAGCACCCCCCACCAGCCCCCGCTCACTCCTGCACGTCCATCAGCCCCCCCGACCCCTGCTGGAGGCACAGCCTCACCTTAGTCTGTCCTCGGGACAGGCACACAGCACACATTAGCATGGAACAAACACCACCTGGCTCCGAGGTCCCCACCGACCTCCAGAAAAACATTTAAATGCTGAAGACCCTGTTCAGTCACCAGGAATTTTCTGGGAGAGAAGAGGTGTTTTGCCATGGAAGGCCGGGCTTGCCAAGGCTTGTGGGTGACGGAATTGGCCTCCAGGACTCCTCCCTTCTCCAGCTAGACCTTTTCTGCTTCTATTTATTAACTCTTTAAGATTTTGATTAAACAAATTCTTCCCATTCATATAAGTTGGAAAGCCTCTAGTTTAGAATTTGGGGGAGGAATTTTTTCTGGGCTTGAAATGTCAGCTGAGGAAGGCAAGGGTCAGGTGTCCAGGCTGTTGTGGGTTTTGGAGACTCTGTCCCCTCACCTTCTCCACTCTCTACCCCCTTCCTCAGCACCCCCATCTCTCCTTCACACAAGCCTCACGTACACCCTGCTGCTGGAGCCACCCCAGGCACTGCTGGGAGGGACCATGGTCTGGAGGGTCTTTAATGTCTAAGAGGCCTTGGTGCTGAGCCCTTGGTGCTGTGGTGTATAGGGGACAGGCAGAGAGACAGCCCAGTGTTCTGGTGCCCGTGATGGTCAGTCAGGGACCTCCTGTGCCAGGCTCAGTGGAACTATGATGTGCACCCATCCCTGCCACCACAACTGCCAGCCACAAATGTTTTGGGGACATATTCTAGCACTCCAGGGTCCTAAGCCTGTTGTCACCCCATAGGCACACATGGCTGTGCTGTGGTTCCCTGGTGGTAGCAGCAAGGTATTAACACAGACTAATGAAAGGAAAAAGCTGTATTAAAATTGTAATATTCAGTATATAGCTATAACAAAAGATGAATAAAAGTCACCTTGAGCATATCTTGTAATTGCAGAAGCCAAATGTGACTTGAGTATTGGAAATTTAATAGTGCTTTTTCTTTTCTTAAAATGCATATACATTTTTGATACCCTCTGATATAAACAATCTTGGTACACAGAAGGTGCTTCATAAGAGTTGTTCTCGTTTTGTCACTATCCACGAGTCTTTCCTGAGCCTGGCACTGGTAAAAAAGGGGCCAGGGCAGCACCTGTCATGCAGGGGCTGAGTTTTGCAAATCTGAGGCTGGACCAGTTAGACATCTGCTTGTCCATGGGCCATGCAGGAGCTGAGCATGTTAGCCCCCCATGGTCCTGCCACTGCCACCCATCTCAGCCAGTTCCAGAATCTCCTAGAGCGCCGGGTCAGCCATGCAGAAAGGGCTCACATGTCACCCTCTGCTCTGTTATTAGGGACCAATTGAGGACGGCTTAAGATACTCTTACTAGGGATATTTGTCGCCAGCTTTCTCCCAGCCTGGAGCTTGCAAATTGCCTCTTATGAGATTAAGAGAAGCTGCACCTGTCCTGCAAGTGGGCGGAAGGGAGGAGGGAAGGCAGAGGAGGGAGGGGAGGGGGGAGGAGGGAGGAAGGAGGAGGGAGGGGAGCCAGCTTGGCACCTGCTGACACCAGAGCCATGCCAGGCGGGGGAAGGACAAGCTCATACCCATGTCCAGGAGGACAGGACAGGAGAATGAGCTTCAGGAAATTTCCATGGTGCCCTGCCGTGGTCTATCCTGGGGAATAGGATGAGGGTCGATGAGGTTCGTTCTGACCCCTGGATTGACTAATAATAAAACTGATTTTTACCGGGGTCAGAGGGTGCTGCTGACTGTGCTAGCCCAGGGGCACTACCGTGGCCTCAGGCAGGGCCTGGGCTGCGTGTGGGTGTGTGGGTGTCAGGCAGGGCCTTCTCTGTCTTCTGCTGACGAGCGGCTGAGAGGCTGGAGGAGGCACAAGAGCCTGGAGTGAAAGTCCTCACACAGTTCGTACCCAAGGCAGGGGTCGCAGATGTGATGGGGGTGGGGGCTCCTGAATAGCCTGGAAGAGCAGCCCAGGAGGCCGAGGGGGGGTTGTTCCCGAGGATAGGGAGTATCCCAGGCAAGGCAGAGCTCAGACTGTGCAGGGAATCAAAGCTCCGATGGCCAGGCTTGGTCTCTGGTGCTGCCATTACTGCTGCCCCTGGGCAGGCACTTAGCCCCTCTGAGCCTCAGTTTCCCTGTTGAGATAGCAATCACTACTTGTTGGGCAATTCTCAAGGATGAAATAAGACATTTTGTGCCCCGTGCACAAGGCCCTGCCTGCCCTCACAACGGCAGCCGTCACTCTCAGGAACCTGGTGAGACGTGCGCGTGGAGTGTGCATGAGATGGCCTTAGCTGGCGCAAGTCTGAGTCCTGGTGGGTCTGGCTGTGTGAGCCCTCAGAGGCAAGCCAAGAAGTTTACACTTCATAAGAAGCCATGGAAGGTTTTTGATCCACGTGCTCAGATCTGAGTTTTGGAAGGATCACAGTGGTGAGAGTGAGCAGGGAGGATGAAGGAGGATAATCCATAGATGGGAAGACTGATGGGGAAGATGTGGCTGCCATCAGGATGGTGCTGCATCCGTGGAGAGATGAACATGGATTTGGGAGCCACTGGAGGCAGGACTGATGGCTCCCGATCAGGGATGAGGGAGGTGAAGGCGGGAGGGCCCCAGCCCCTGTGTGGCAGGGCAGGCTGAGCGGCTGCTGCTCAGGAGGGAGTGGGTCTGAGGGGAGGCTGTGAGTTCGGCTGTGAAGTGCTGATGGGGTGGAGGGAGGTCGGATAGGGAAAGGGTGTGAGTAAGTCAGAGTCATGGAGCACTGGGGTTGGGCAGTGGGAATAGGGAAGGGTGTGAGTAACTCAGTGGGGTTGGGCGGTGGGAATTGGGAAGGGTGTGAGTAACTCAGTGGGGTTGGGCGATGGGAAGAGTGCTTTCTGGTGCCCTCCCTTCTTCACAGACCTGAGACTCTCCAAAGAGGCAAAGTTACAGATGTGGCCGTGACTGTCTAAGAGGAGCAGGTTACTTCAGACTGTCAGTGTCAGCAGCCTTCTTGGGTGGAATGTCTAACTTTTACCAAGGTTTGCAGGGGCTTCGAGCCCTGTCGAGATGGCAAGTAGTCATTCTAGGTAATCTTCCTTGGAACTGGGATTGCAAATATACACAGAGAGGCCAGAAGAACCAGGCAGAGGTGGCAGGTGGGGCCTTCTCTTCATTGTCTGTTTCTCCTAGACCATACTGGGGGAGACTTTGGAAACATCTTCAACCTTAACCTTGCCATTCACAGCCCCGGGTAACTTGATTCTGGTTCCCTGGTGAGGAGAAGCTTGCCGAGATCACGAATGTTTCAGAAATTGTGTTAGAACTTCAGTCTTACATAGGAGAGACTGGCTGCTCTCCCTGGGGCAGGACGAGAGGGCAGGACGCCCAACGGCAGCTCTTCTACCTGTGTTCCTACGCAGCCTGCACCAAGCCCAGCTTCACACATCCCTCCCCAGGACACAGTCTGCCAAGGTCATCCTGGACAGCCTGGATGGGCCTGCAATGAAGAGCAATTGGGCTGGCCGAGGCAGGGTGAGTCCAAAGTCACCATAAATCCTTTTCCTACTGATTATCAGCCTTGTGGCCTCAGCCAGAGCCTGACCGTGCTCATTAGTGGCGGGGAGGGAGTCTGCCATCGATCCAGACAAGGCCTGGATGGCGAGCAGACACTGATAAGTCACTAACACTGACTCCTGGTGTCTGTGAAGAGCCCATCCATCCAGGCCTGGGATGCCTGCAGGGCTACATGAGACGGACAGGCGGTGCAGAGGGAGTGCGGTGACAGGGAGGGTGCAGATGGGAGATACCCCACAGCCCTTGGAGCAACACCTTGGCTGTTTTCTCAGGCCTGTAGCCCGCTGGGCTGGCCCAGGCCACATCCCTTTCCTTCCCTGACCCTTAGGCTCTCCTGTTTTCAGGTCCGGGACGTGCACAAACTGAGCTGTCACTGGGGAAGGGTAGGAGCAGCAGGGGAGGAAGAGAGCGGAGCTAAAGGGCAGAGATGGGAATGGGAACCATTAGCCGGAGAGGGACTGCAGGCCTCAGCTATGGGTAGAGGGAGTGTGCACTGTGCCTCCTGGAGGGCATCAGCGTGGGTACTGGGGATGGGCTGGAGGCTTGGCCACACTGCCTGACCCACACTGGCTGACCACTGGTGCCCAGTGTCTCTTGCACCCTTTTCTAGGAACTACATGAAGGAACACAGGAAGCTCTGCCCTTCCTGTGAGCACCTGAGCCCAGAAGTTGAAGGCTTGGGGTCACCTCTGCTACTTCCTAGCCGTGCGCCTTGGGCCAGACTCTTCCTTCTCTAAGGCTCAGATTCCTCATCTGTAAAATCCAACAACCCCATGTTCTGTGTTCTCATGTATTCAAAGTGCTATTTGGAGCGTTCCTAAGGCTGAAAATAATAAAATCTTCAGGTGCAAGGAAGTAAAAGTAAATTTCTCAAGGACACTTGGTCTGTTGGGGAAAGACCCATGTCTCAACCATCATTAAAAAAAATCATTTAATGCTGCTGTCACCTTGTCAGTTAGAAATGGCTCACAAGTTCTACGTATGTGAGAATTCACGGCCATCTCACTGAAGCAGTTGTTTCCTGGGCTCCACGCGGAGCCTGGGCTAGTGGGTCTGAGCTGGGTTGGGGGTGTCTGCATTTTGACAGCTCAGTGGCTGCGGGTGGTTTCTGGGCCTCATCCAAGAGGTGCAGGCCAGGTTCTTCCTGCTGTGGTTATCACTGGTCGGCCTGATGAAGCTGCCTTCTCTCTGCATGTCCTTCCCACCTGCAGAGTGACGGCATTGAACTGGGTGCAGATGGAAGCCGTTTGTCTTATGGGGAGCCCCAGTGTATAACATGAGTGGAGGGACCAAGTCCCACCCTTGGCTCCCTGCAGTGGACCCCAAGGACCCCCGGGCAATACTCCCCCAGGTCGAAGGCGCTCATGGTCTCCAGGTTCTAATGTGTCCAGGTGCTCCACAAAGGACAACATGGCCACATCCCACTGGTGGGCACAGAAGCTGACACTGTGTGGCTGCAGCAGGCTGGCTGTAGGCATGAGGCCTCAGTCTATCTCACTCCCTACCTCGCCTGAGAATCACAACCTAAACCTGGTCCCTATGAAAAGCCTTCTCATGGCTGCCGGAGTTGTCCCCAATTGGAAGTGGATCATCTTGGGTACCCCTACCCTGGGTGTCCTGGGTACCCCCACCCTGCCCAGGGGGACCACATACAAGCAACTCTTCATTACTTGTTAATGGAGAGAACCAATGGTGTGAACAGTCCAAAATGATGGATAGGCTTAAGTATTATAATATTTATTTGGAATGGATTTTGATATTCTTGTTTGAATATGGATATGTTTGATGTTCTGGGAATTTTTAATACTTAAAAAAATCCCAATGACCACACCTATGGTGCATCTTAGAAGGGTACAGGTGAAACTTACTAAATGCAGAATACAAATGTCTTCATACAATAACTAAGAAAATGCCATGAAGGCTATGTTAAACAGTTTGATGAAAATATTTCAGATTGTATATGAAACAAGCACATTTTACCCCTTGATTGCACTAATGTGCACAGCTATGATTTAATAAAAAAAAATTATTCCAAGTCATGTAATGTGCTATGTAAATGAAATAATCATAACAAAGCAAAGGTATCTTGCCATTGCACCCACTTAGTTCCCTTAGCTGACAAAATTTATTATTGTTGCAGAGGCAATGGTGCTTTATCCACCCAACTTATTGGAATTGGTATCCTTAGCTTGTAATATTTAGTGTTCTCATGTTTAAAATTTTGTAGGATTAATGATTAGGACTTAAGGCAACATCTCTTGGAGAGTTCACATTACCCTTGCAATGTTTTTAGGAGAGCACCATGTTGGAGTAATTCCAATATAGGCATACTTCCTCCTAGAGAGTGGATAAGTTGCAGTTACTTTTGTTGAACACTGCATCCATGGAGGCAGCTTATGTTCATGGATCACACAATGTGGGACTAGATCTCTTCAAATGCAGGTACGGTGAGATGTTCACGCCCTAAAAGGCATCTGGAAAGGGAGATTGTCAAGGGGAGACTAGATTCCAACTCTCGTCTTATCTTTGTCACAAAGTAGCTCCTCAGATGAAGGGTAAATGAAATCTCCCTGATTATTTAATTATTATTTCACTCCATATATTTTTATCTGTCCAAGCTTAGATAAGCAATTGGATTTCCACTATAAATTCACACACACTACTCTGTGCCTCCATTACACTGTGCAGAAGAGAAAGTGTAATTATTTTGTAGAAGAACTGAGGGATGTGGCCCCCTTTGGCCTGCCATAGGCAGTCCTTGAGACTCAAAACTCTAGCTCCTGGTTGGGCGCTCATAGCTCAGCACATAGGTCACTGGCCACATACACCAGGGCTGGTGGGTTCAAGCCTGGCCCAGGCCTGCTAAACAACAACAACAACTGCAACAAAAAAATAGCTGGGTGTTGTGGCGGGTACCTGTAGTCGCAGCTACTTGGGAGGCTGAGGCAAGAGAATCACCTAAGCCCAGGAGCTGGAGGTTGCTGTGAGCAGTGACACCACAGCACTCTACTGAGGGTGATGTAGTGAGACTGTCTCAAAACAAAAACAAAAATAAAAACTCCTGGAATCTCAAGAAATCTTCCCTCCACTTGGCCTCCAGGAGAAGTTAGAACATGGAGACAGGGAGGGCAGAGTCTTTTCTTCTCTACTCTAGAGAAGGCACACTCCCTGTCTCCCAGGATTTGCAATATCCTATCTACTCGGCTTTGATGACTCTCTCTACCATATCACACTACAGTCGACACATTTATTTTAATTAGAGTGAATTAAAATCCATTTTGGGACTTTTGCCATGGCCTCTAAGAGAACATGAAACATCTTCCTGTTGGTAATTAGCTTTGCTGAAGGGCAGCCCACCACCATGGCAGGCACTGCTCACTGCAGGTGCATGACCAAATTCAGTAATTAACTCTTAAGAAATAGAACTATTTCCCCAACATGTGTCTTGGGCATTGCCCAGTGACAGCTGTTAGGAAGTAAAGCGGAGGGCATGGTAGAGAATTTAGCCTGAGAACAGAAGCTGCAACTTGGGGAATACCTGGTAAAGTACTTTGGAAGGGAAAATGCAAATCCAACTAAATATGGCCCTCAATTGTATGGACTGAACTATGGTTACAGCCTTCTTTTCCACATAGTGTATGGTTTAGAAATTCCTCATTGAGTGAGGCACAGATAGTCCTGAAATGTACCAGGTTGGCAAAGTCACAATTGGCAAGCTAAGTTTTAGGAAATGAGAAATTAATTGAGCAAAAATCAAAAGGATATTAAATACTTACAAGTAAAATACCGAGTATGAGTATCTCATGCTTACTTGTGAGTTAGATTCTAAAGTCAATGTACTTATTCATTACAAAAAAGCACCAACATTTATTTGGGCCTCATGTGTACCTAATGAGATATATGTCTAGATGGGCTCTGTCAGTCAATAACATGAACAAATAACCCTGCTCAAATGGGGCTCAGAGATAACAATCACTATGATAAATAACAAGTTATATCATATGCTGGAAAGTGATAGGTGAAATGGAAAGATCAGGATGTGGGGTTGGGAGTGTATAGATATCTGAAAGCATATGTGATTTTAAGAAAGATGAGAAAAACAGGCCTCTTTCAGGTGATATTTGAGCAAAGACTCGAAAAACAAGGGTAGTCAAAATTACCATCGAAAATCCCTTGAATTACTTTTGTAAATCATAATATCTATGGTGTGGCCAGCTACAAAAAATGGCCACAGATTCTTGCATGCCTGTGTGTGTGTGCATTTGTAACAAAGGGGCTTTGCTGTTTCACCAGGAGGCAAAGCCTGTGTCTCCGCTCCTTGACCCTATATTTGTTCAGGTAGCTGTCACTGGCCAAGGGAACATCAACAAATGTGACACCCCAGAGATTCACAAGCACATGCTCAATGGGGTTTTCTCTCTGCTATACTTGGGACTCTAGAGCCACTGAGTGAGTGGCCCACACTGGCCTTCTTGATGTTATAATACGCTCATGCATCACACCACACCTGAGTTGGTACTGAGCCAAATGCCAGATGTGTGAACAAGGACATTAGCTGCCTTACGCTCAGACTGGGGCTCAGCTGGCCCAGGGGATTCAGAGTAGAAGAACTGCCCATCAGCACAAAGAATTGTGGATGTGCAAATTCTCCTGCAAAGTGTTGTAGTCTCCAGTGGAGGACAGAGAAACCATTGGCAGAAGTAGGATGAGGTGTGAGCAATGTATTACTCCAACAACGAAAAATGGTACAACAATGAGAAACTCTAGGCTTAACCCACAATTTTGCAGATGGGAGGAAAGGTGATCCCTGTGGAGACAGCCTTTTTTTTTTTTTTTTTGATAAGGTGAAGGCATGAAAAATTACAGCCACAAAATTTGCCAGAACACCCCCAGTTTGGGAGCCAAGAGTTGAGGTTTCTTTGTGTCTTCTCTGTGTGAGATAAGGAAGGTGGAACAATTCCTTCCAGCTGTTTGATACTCAGTGTCACAGAGCAACAGTGCTGCTGTGGGCAGGGAGGCAATTCAGCTCCTCTATGGACAGCAGACAAAACCACAAGACTCAAGCAAAATCTCAACTTTTCTATCAATACTTTGCAGTGCTCACAGTGGAGCCTGTTGAATTGTTATTCTATGAAATGTGAACTTGGGCCAGAGGAAGACCTGGCAGCTTTAATTTTAAATTTCCCCAGTATTAAGAAAGTGACACCGCAGACATCAGAGCCACCCATCGTAATTGATGGCACCTGGCCTGCTGGATGTCTGCCGCATGCCGGGATTTTCACCAGTCTCTCTGGACCACAAAACCAGTAAGCACAATTCCAGAGGTGTCCAACTTATGCTTAAAACACTGACCCAGGGAAGAGGAGGAGATGCTGTGTACTTGACATTTCTTCTCACTATGCATGCTCTTCCTGAGCAGTTCACTCACAGGGCTTCTGCAGCTGACTCACAATCGTGGCTCCCAGGGGAGCCACTGCATAATTCCCCAATAAGTCCCTGACTTGTCTCTAGGTGTTCCTTTGCATTTATCCACACACTCATCCAGCCACTTACTTGTGTTCAGTTCAGCATTTACAAACTGAGCACCTACTAGGTGCCCCTGCAGTGTTCTAAGCCTCAAGAATATGACAAATATGAGATAGACATGGCCCTTGTTTTCACAAGTCTTTGGGGAGGAAAATTTCAGATAGTATCAAGCTCTGTGGGGGAAATTAATGTGAACAGTTAAGGAGGGGAGCTGAAGATGGGGGGGGTACAGAAAAAGACTCTTTAAGAAAGTGATATTTAGACACAAATGATGAGAAGCCCATTTCCAGATCTGTGGGAAGAATATTACAAACAGGAAATGAGCAGGGCTAAGTTCCCAATCTCTTCTTCTGCCTCTTCTTTCATTAAGAGTTGGCCTCTGGGAGACACAGAAAGAAGGGTTAGGGTCAGGACTAGGGTTAGGGTTAAGTATTAGGGTTAGGGGTCAAGGTTAGGGGTTAAGATTAGGGCTTAGGTTTAGGGGTCAAGGATAAGGGTTGGGGTTACAGAGTTACAGTTAGGGGTTAGGGCTGAGGTTCAAATTAGGGGTTAGAATTAGGGTGAGGGTTAAAGGTTGGGTTAAGGTTGAATAAGAGGAATACTGTTTGAGTTATACCAGTGCAGAGGCCAGATGATGTGGGATCATATGTGCCAGGGAGAAGGGTCTAGATTTTTTTGTGGTGGAATGAGAAACCTTTGGAAGTTTTTAGCAGAGGCAGAACATGATTTGATGGAGATTATGGAACTAAGAGAGGAGATTTGGAAACCAATTAGGAGGACATTGCAGTTGTCCAGGTAAATGAGGATGGTGGCTGGACCAAGGAGCACCATTGGGATGAGGGAAGTGAACAGACACCAAAAACAAATGATCTACGCTCCTCTTACTCCATTCAAACCAAACTAAGTTCCATTTTTCTCTCTGGACTCATTTCTTCTCTTGCTATGTGGCAGGTGCTGCTCTCCACCCAGCGTCCCAAGGCAGGATTCCAGAAGCCATCTGAAATTTCTCCTCCTCCTTCACTTCCAACATCTAATCAGCCATCCAAACCCACAGAGTATCTTCCTAAAGCTTCCAAAACATGCCCTCTCTGTGCCTACTTTATCATCTCTTGTCCACACTATTACCAATATAATAATATCCAAATTGGTCTCCCTGCCTCTTGTTTCTGCTTTGATTCTTTCTCCAGTGTCAGAGAGACTTTTCTGAAATGAAACCCTAGAGATGTCCCACTTCTCGAAACCATTCACCAGCACCACAGTGCTTATAGGATAAAGTCCGACCCTGGCACGGCACCACGCTATGCTTACTGCATGACTCCTTCTCACCTGTCCCGCTAGTCCTGCCAAGCTCCAACCCCCGGAGAACCTTCCCAACACACAGTCCAGACTATTTTTCCCCATTTGCCTTCATAAAACCGGCCTTCTTTGACAAGAAGATTATCCATGCTTTTGATGAATCTGACCCTACTTAATCCTAGAAAATTCAGTTTCCAGGTCATTTTCTCTGAGACATTTTTCTTGATCATCCTCTTCCCCTACATAGAAATGACTTTTCCCTCTTGTGTATATTCATGTTCTATCATCACCCATGCAATATTTTATTGCATTGATTTTTAAAAACTGCTTTTTTTTTTAATGGAGAAAAATGTCTCTGTTTTCTTACAGCCACAAGCGTCTTCCTCATCTCAGTGTTCCTAACGCTCACAAAAGTATTCGACCATATCCAACAGATAGCAAAGGCTGCTGCAGACATGAGTGAAGGGAGGAAGGGACTTCTGAAATGTCTCCTCCTTCTTCATTTACAACTAAAAAGTTGCAAACACTACAAGTAAAAAGCAAAGCAATGGGAAGTTAGCTTTCCCATCCAATGACTCATCCTGCACCTAGAACAAAGGCAAGTTCAAAACTCTAGCCTGAGTTTCAACTCTTGTCCTGTTTATAAGAGCTTGACTCCCCACAACCTGCACCCCCATAATACTTTATCTTCACACACCTGAGATCATAAACTGTGGGATTTCTAGAAGGGATCTTGCTAGTTTTCAATTCTGAAGTTGCATATTGATGGCCTTTCAGTCAAATTTGGTTACTGGGACTTTTTTTTTCTCTGAGGCAGAGTCTCAAGCTGTCACCATGGGTAGAGTGCATTGGCGTCACATCTCACAGCAACCTCAAACTCTTGGGCTCAAGTGATTCTCTTATCTCAGCTTCACAAGTAGTTGGGACTATAGGCGCCCATCACAACACCCAGCTATTTTTTGGTCGTAGTTGTCATTATTTGGCAGGCCTGGGCTGGTTTCAAATCCTATAGCTCCAGGGTATGTGGCTGGTGCCCTAGCCACTTGAGCTACAGGTGCTGAGCCAGTTCATGGGATTTTTACATTTTTTTAAATATGCATTTTCTTTTTGCCACCATTGAAAAGATGAGAGATTTTTGCCTAAATGTCTGAGTTTCTCATTTCTCTTGATGAGCCCCTAGCTCTGGCAGCATTGGGTCAGTGTATGGACAAAAGGATGATTCTTTGGAGCCAGGTGGTGGCTGTTCCCTTAGGTGGGGACATGCTCTCACTTCACTGGAGATCCAACCACTCCTGCTTGAAACTGAGGCGGGTGTCCACTGATTTTCCTGTATCACTGGGCTCATGTCATGTTTTGTTTTGCTTTGTTTTTTAAAAGAGGCAAAAGTGTCTGGGACCATGTTTTTATCACAAGAGAGAAAACAAAAGCCATGCTGGGAGGACAGTGTGTTCCTTACACATGCCCCCTCAGCACCCACTCACATCACCCACTCTCCTGCTACCACTGAGTCTGCAATTCCCAGCAAGACAGCATCTGAACTAGGCCAGGCGGCTGCGGGTGGTCTCCAGCAAAGATGAGGGTGGAGGGATGTGGTGAGTCTCTCTTTGTCTTATGCTCTTTGCTTTCAGAATTCTTTACTCCTTGTAAATTACCAATATCAAACCCAGAACCTGGCTGTCCCTGAAGGGAGCCTGTCTGCAAGTGCGTTTAAATAGAGGATGGAGCTTGACATAGCTGCTTTTATTGCAGGGCCTCCCTGGTACAGGCTGCCTCCAAGCAAGAGAGAAAAGCACCTGCTTACAGGGGTAGGCTAGTCTAGGGCCACCCAGCTGATCTCAGTGTCCTGTTATTCCTGGGCACATTTCATGAAGTTCCCATAACCTACAGGGCAGCCCAGATGGATTCAGGCTAGGGTGGTGATTCTGGCTGGGGCAAGTAGCTCACCCTGGATTCAGTCTCTCGCTGGCTCTTATAACTTCAAGCAGGAAATTCACACAGCCTCAAGCACAATGCAAGTTAAGAGGTCACACTGTGTGATCTTGTGCCTGAGGCTGTCTTCTGTTTTTGATGTTCCTGTCTTTCCTCTCTCTTGTCTGGAGACAGTTAATCTCATTGAGGGGCTGAGCTCTGGGCACACTTTCTCTTTCTCACACAATCTCCTTTGGCTGTTTCAATAGAAATGTGATGAGCTTGATTAAAAAAAAAAAAAGAAAGAAAGAACAAGTGTTTTGGGTGAAGGTGGAGGGTGGCAGTGTGTGTTTTTGCTTCAGGCTCTGGGCCTGAGAATCACAACCTGAGCTGACCCAAAGGCAATTCCCACATGAAAAGAGATGGAACTAATTTGCTAAACAAACCAAACTGAACCTGGGTGGAAATTATTTCACTGAATCTCAAGTCTAAAACCAATTATCGTGAGCAGAGCTGAACCTGGGCTGAACCTATTTGTTTTCTAATATTACAGAATATTCTCTGAATTAAACTTGAATGAACTTAAAGGTTAGCATTCCCAGTACTACCTCCAGGAGCCCATTGTCACGACCTCATAGAAGTAGACTGGAGAGGTACAGGCCCAGTGAGGCACGAAGGACCGTGCAAGTTTGGAGGAGCATTTCTTCTCAAAGAAAGAAAGAATTCTGTTATCTGTCATTGCCAAGAGTAAATGTGCAGTGGTACAGAGCAAAGAATCATGTGTTCAATTCAAAAGAACTTTTGAAAGCAACAAAACAAAATAAAACAAATAAAAACTGGGGAAGATAAGTTAACACATGTTAAATTCCTGATTAATTTGCCCACTCAGAAAGTGAATGTTTTTTCCAGTCATTTACAAAGCCATCAATCATAGATAATTTAGTATGTCCAATACAGTAAATTGGCTTCTTAAAGTTCGTTGATCTAAGTTTTCTTCAGAAAATGCATAAAGTTTTTCTCTATATTTATCTATCCTCTATCTATCCATCATCTCTCCATCTCTCCATCCATCCACCATCCATCATCTCTCTTGCTCCTTAGCATTAAATTTAAGCAACTTTGCTCTGAAATTTAGTGCATCTGATAGCATCCAGAGGCTCTGGAAATGTCCTTGTCTTTGTGAAGATATTTTATTCTGATATCACTATGGAAGATCTCTAAACTAAGTTCCTAAAATCCTACTTCTTCAGAGCTGCTGGAGGGTGGTGCTTAGATCCTGGACACCTGCTGAGAGCAGAACTTAGAGAGGTTGGGAACTAGCCAGATTCTTATTTCAGGAGTTCTATCTAAGAAGAACTTGGCTCCACATATTATCTACTCATTTACTGAAAGTTCAGAAGTCTTTGTGCATTTGAAATGCAGGTGAGCAAAAGGCTCCTTTGGTGCATCTCCAGCTAGTGGCCCTGTTCTTCTGGGTTCCACTCCCTGTGCCCAGATCCACAGCAATGACTGCAGCCCCTGTGGAGCACCCTTGGTGCATTCCCCGCTGTAGCTCAGCTTGGCTGCGTCTCCACCTCTGTTGATGCAGGGACTCTGACTTCCATTCCTCCCAGGCTCAACTGGTTTCCCTTGCATGCTCCTGGGAGGGCCCAGGTGTCCTTGGTTGATGTTGCCTCCCTTCATTTCCTTATCACTTGACTACTTACTCTGGCCCTCCAGGTAATCCACAATTTCCCTGTGACCATGTCTTGGTTTTCCTCCTTCTGTCTCCTTTCATCAGGAGTTGTGATCATTTGTGATGGGAAGCCTGGTGAACTCTGGAGCCAAACCCTGGCATGCAGCTTAACTCCTTTGTGCCTCAGCCTCCTCATCTGTCACACAGAACCTACATTCTAGAAACCTTATGAAGATGAAATGAGCCAACACACAAGTGTTTGGAATAGGACAATTGATAAGTAGGAGTTAGTGTTATTACTATTCCTTGCCAAACCAGAGTAACTATTGCAAAACCACTGAGAAAAGGACAATTTCATTTTCCCTAAACTTGATTTTATAATCACTGATATTTCAGGGATGTTCAGAATTTGCAAAATGAAAAATTAAAATTAAATATTTAATACATGCTAGGTATAATATTTTTGCATATTGTAAAAATGTAAAGTAAATCTTAACTTTATTACACAATGCATATTAAACAACCATTGTCAATTTGATATAAACAATTGGCTGCTCCAAGGTCTCCTGAATGCCTCTTTGTTCCATTTCTTCATGGGCATATCTGCTTTTCCAGCCTCCCTTGCAGCTAAGACCATGGAACACAGCATGGAGTGCATAGCTTTCAGGCCTGGCTGTCCAACTCTATGAACAGAGTTGGCAACAGAGGAGTCCTGGAGATGAAGTACTCACAAGGTGGAAAGAGCTTGAATCTCTGAGTTACTATGTAGAGAAACACACTGTTGTGCTGTTATGCAAGAGAGAAATCAACTCTAATTGTGTGAAGCCACACACAAAAATTAGTACAGTTTATTTGTTACAGCAGCAAGCTTTATCTTCACAAATATAGTGAGAGAAGAGGAGAGGGGGAGAATATTAACTCCAGATACCAACCAGAAGCTTGGAGGGAAAATGAGGCTAGGAGGACTTGGCTGAGGTGTCAGGGATGTGTTAGAGGAAGAGCAGGGAAAAACTGGGAAGAGCGTCTGAAATGTTATTACTGAAAAGTTACTTTAAAAAATCGATAAGGGCTATCACTCTGGATTACAGTCATTATACAAGAGCCACTTATTTTTTTTTTTCAAATCGTAATGGACCCAGCTGTGCTGAGGGAGTTTTTGTTCCCAGTGCTGTGGCATAGTCACAGTTGGCCTTGACGGCCTATATTTCTTGCCTGCTTCTTAGAACTGATGAATAATCATTGGGCACTAGAACATCCCTTGCCCCTTTGCCTGTAGAGTCCTGCTTCCAACTAGCATAAAACAGAGCAATCACAAGTTTCTACGAAGAGGCTGGCCTGTGCTTACTGCTGATGGAAACCATTTGTCCACCCTGACGAAGTTCTGTGCAAAGCAGTCTTTTCTGGCCACTTGGGTGTAACCACCACTGTTTGCCACCCGATCCTCTATCATTACTTTTTAATATGTCTATGTATATCTTCTTTGCATCAACTACTTTTCAAATGTAGCCTGGCCCTAAGGAAAAATATTCATGAAATCACAGCTGGCTGCATCAGATACATGTGATTCTAATAAACATTAAAATACATATAAAGCTACTTAATAAGAAAAATCCTTCACCACTAAAATTTTTTTCATGTGCATTGTCTCTTAGAAAACATTGCATTGAAATATCTAGAACATGAAGCTTTCTGAAAACCATAAGGCTCTGTGTGTGACCCTTGAGGACTTTCAAGGCCAGAGCTACGGTCTTTCTAAGTCTAATCTTGGGAGCAAGGAGCAACTTTTTCTTTGAAAACTGCATTAATCTCGGCTTCCTATTTGGTTAGACATGGCTTCAGGGCCCCTGAACCAGCTCATTGCTTAGTTCCTCCCTATGCTTGGACATTTCTCCCTAAAATCAGTCTCACTGCTGCCGGATGAAGTAGACCTTCCATGGCCCACTGGTGGAGGGACAGCATATCCTGGTTAACCTGGGATAGGGCAGATGTATACATGGCATCATTAATACTGTTCTTATTCTCAAAAGTGACCCAGAGTGAGCAACGTACTAAATTATTTTCTACCCTTAAGTTGCAAATCAGCTGCCCCAATCATAGCATCCCTTCAGCATCTGAAACCTAAGACCCAACACTTCTGTAGTATTTGAACTCTGATTCTCCTCTTGGTCCCCGTGAATCTGCCTCTTCTTTTAAAGTTCACTATTTTGGTGAGGGAAACCCCTTTCCCCAAATCTGCCCAAGCCCAGACAGTGGGGGTCCCCCAGGAACAGCATTACCACCTCCTTCCCTGCTTATCCTCAGCATCTAATTGGACAAGCACCAGCTAGATCTCCTCCTTATGCCTTCAATCTGGTGTCTTCTTCCCATCCCCGTCAGCACTTTGGCTTACAACTCATCATCTCTTGTCTGCAATTTTTTAAACACTTGGGCCTTGTAGAGTCCATTCTCTATGCTGAGGGCAGAGGGATCTCCCTATAATCTCTTTACAACACAAATATGACCTTGGCACCAACCCTGGCTTAACACCCGCACCTGTAAGGTCAAGCCCAAATATCTCTGCATAATGTAGTAATTGCAAACACGGCCATGGTTTTCATCTCTTCGCCCACCTCCACCTGCTGCCCTTTGCAACAGGACCTTTCCACTTCTCCCATCGAGAGCTGAAGTCTGTTATCTACCCCTTGAACCTGGGCATTGAGACATATTTAGGTCAAGAGAATTGTGCCAGATTAGGCCTGGAGAAGTCAGGACTGTCTTAGCCTTCTTTTAGGACTCTGCCACTGCCTTAGGAACAAGTCCCGATTGGTCTGCTAGAGGATGCAACTCAGAGGGCCAAGTCCCCTCCCACCCCAGCCAGCCAGCCAACTGCCCGACACCCATCCTGGATATGCCAGCTCTCAGCTAATGTCCAGCTGACTACAGATAAGTGAATAAGCGCAGATGACCCATAGACTTCTTGTTGAAATGAATGCTCACTGTTTTAAGCCAACAGTCTTTGTGATTTTTGTTATGTCACATTATGATGGCAATCAATGACAGTGGCATACAGACAGGCAATATGGCACACTGGTTTCCTACACACTGACTCAGGCATCTCTCCAGTTCCGTGGTTTCCAACTAGAGGCAGTTTGGGTTCCCAGGGGACAACTGGAAATGTCTGAAGGTGTCTATCAGTTGTCACAACAGCAAAGAGGCCGGGGATGCTGCCAGACACCCTGTGGTGCAATGAAAAGCCCCCATTCCCCCATACCCAAATACAAAGAATCATCTCACCTAAAACGTCAGTGACACCAAAGTTGAGAAACTCTGTCCTTGTTGTTTTTGCTGCTCGATCGTGGGGACCATGTTTCAGGAGCACCACACACAGCAGTCCTCATGTGTTCTCTCTCATGCCCCCACTCCGAGGGCAAGACACTTCCTGTGCCTGGGAATTCCCACCCATCATCCTCTCCTCCTTCTACTCACAAGTCTGATAGTACCTCCTCCAGGAAGCCTTCCATATCCCTACTCCCTCATCTATCCTGGGTGTCTGTATGTCCTCTGTGAGTCCCACGACACTCATCTCTATGTTGCAATGACTTCTCTGTTTCCCAGCACTATACTACTCCTGTGGCTGTGACCTCTATACTCAGGGAACTAAGAAAGCAGATGGATAGATGGATGGATATATACATGATAGATAGATGGAGAGATAGATATGAGAGAGAACAGCCTCTCTGAACTCAACCATTAATGAGATTAAGCAGTGTTGTTCGGTACTAATGGGGACTCTATGTTCCTTGAATTGGTGATTAAGGCCAAGGCTGAGTAAGAGGTTCTTGGGTGCATATTGTTTTAACGTCTGAAAATGTGAGTAGCTGGGACCATCCTCTTCCCTCCAGGACTCGTACCTCCGTCAGGTTACAACGGGACAGATACTACCTACCCTCTCCTGGTCAAGAAGAGTAGGGCTTGAGGGATGAGAGAGGTTTTCTGATGGGGAAGGGAGAATTCCTTAAGGGGAACCATGTCTGACCTTCAGCTCCCCAGGAGAGAGGAGAGAAAGTCCCTGAGAAGCGACTTTCCATGAAGCCATTGGAAGGAGGCCCCACAGATTCATTCCTACTTAGACCTTGGAGCTGTCCAAAGTGTCACACCCTCTAAGCCAGGGGCAGGTGACTGTTTCTAACATAAACGTTTGTTTGGGAGCCCCACACTAATATAAGGGCACGACACTGCTTGAAGATAGCACCAGTGGGAGTGAAAGGTGGTTTTGATGTGAGAACCTGCCTTCCAGTTTCAAATCACTAAGAAAGGAGGAAGGTGCTTCTGCTTGGACTTCAGAATTAGAGCCAAGAGATTAGGTGATTTGGGTGGAAGGGGTGGGGAGAGGATCATGCTTGATGGAAACCATCACATTGTGAGGAGAGAAGGACATACAGAATCTGGACTATGGCCACACACCAGGGCGGTTGTCATTGGAAATGGATGTGAAAATCCATCTTACCACGAGGTGAATGATGCTCCTTCTAGGGAAAGTCACAGGAGGAAAATGCATCTGATTTGAACCTGCTTGTCTCTGGCTTTACCAGTTCCTAACTCTCACCCTTGCCTGAACCTGGAATGGTTCCTTCCACCCTGACTTGTAAAGACTTGGCAGAGAAGTCCGGGCCGTCCATCCTGGTTGATTTTCTGAGAACTATTGCTTAGGAACATAAGAATAGAAAGAGGGTTCAGGAACACATGAACTCTCTTCAATGACTGTAGTAACATCTCCTAAATGGGAACTTTCTCATCACTACTTTCACTTGGAAGGGCCTCGAGCTTTGTTTGCATCTTGGTTACCAACTCATTATGCCTGGTAGTTTATCTCTCTCTGTTCATCCCTTCCCCCTCTCTCTTCTTAGATCAAATACTTTCCACTCAGTGGAAAGATGACAGAAGATTCTGTAACTGATGTAAAATGAAAATCAAGACTTTGTGGCAGGTTTTTATAAGAAAGAAACTTTAAAACCCTGAAAATCTAACAATGAAAAAAATACTCTTTCTGAATATGTACAATCTCTAATTTATGGCTGTACACGTACTTTTTGCCATTTTTCTCCTATGAATTTTAATTTTAACTCTCTCATATCAGAGGACAGGGGCATGTTACTAAGTGGGCACTACTTATCTACCACCATCTCCATTAGTGAGATTTTCCAATGTGGGTTTGAATCTCAGTGGGTAGGTGATACACTCAGATACATTTTAAATGCAATGAGTGAGGTAGTAGCTGCCTCCCTCATTTTAGCACCAAAAGAGATTTGACTCCTAAATCATCATACAAAACACTACGATTCTAGTGTTGGGCCTCAAACAAATATACAACAGCTTACATGTATTCTGTACATGATGTAGTATTGAATTGCCTGAATGTTTAGTTAGAAGTTTTCAAGGGACTTATAGCATATAATTCATGCCTTAATGCAACTTCTGCCAATATATTTTCTACTTCATATATAAATGTATTTTTGTAGTCACAGAACTAAAAGTCTAAAGAACAATTTCCATCACAGAAACAGAGAATTAGCAAGATTAGCCCTGTTAGGAACACAGGTGTATGCCTGCAATTTGGGATGCTGCCACCAGGTGGCACTTACTAAGAAACCCTTGGGCCACCATGCGTGTTTTGCTTGGTGTGGCTCAGACCATTTAGCAATTATTCCTCTAAAATCCAATTTGACTAAAGGAGTCCATCAAATACAAGGCATGTGTTAACCTCAAATTCAAGTCGATTTTACTTGAAATACTACAGAAACGAAATGAAAGCTCTGATACTTTATACTTCACTGGATGTTTATCAATTTTTAAGACAAAACTGGGTCTATTTTGTTATTCCTTCATTCAAAAAATCTTAATTTATTAAGCAACTGCTATGTACCAAGCCTTCCATTAAGTCAGGAATATAAAGATGAGTAAGACATGTCCTAGTCTTGAATTCCTCCTAATCTATCACAGGTGTCCACACATAAATAACCAAGGACTATGATGTTCTAAGTGAAATCAAATTAAAAAAAAAAAATTTAAAGTCTAAGGAAACCTAAAGATTATCTACAGTGAAAATTGCTCCTGCAAATCTCTAAAACTGAAGCTCTTTCAACCTTGTCTATTGTTTGACCTCCAAACCTTGACTTTTGTTATTCTTATCTTTAGGGTTTTAGAAGTTACTGTTTATAATTTTCATTGCTTACTTTAATTACTGAGTGTATGTTAAAGAAACCCCTGGTCCATGGATTCTTGTTTCTCTAGAAACTGCCAAAGAATTCTAATTTGCTAACCAATTTTTTTTTCTTTCCAC
Organism: Perodicticus potto; assembly: GCA_963574655.1. Classification (NCBI taxonomy): domain Eukaryota; kingdom Metazoa; phylum Chordata; class Mammalia; order Primates; family Lorisidae; genus Perodicticus; species Perodicticus potto. The sequence goes on along the minus strand of CAUYRH010092919.1, from coordinate 769 downwards.
ACTGAAAATAGGGAATTTGGAGGAACCATTAGAGGAGGGTCCCTTTCCTCTTAAACTCATTTCTTGCTTTTATGACCAGGACATTAGCTCTACATCCATTTGAGCCATGTGCTTATACCTTTTCCTAACTTGACTAACAAAGCCATTTTGATGTGACGCTGTACATTATCCATAAGTTTAGGCCCTGAACTTTATATTTCCTCCTGGGCCTGGTGGGAGTTCCACCCACCATCTGTGGCATATTTTTATTTTCTTACATTAAGGTTCAGGGGAAATCCACCACAGAGTGAGGACACATACATCTCCTTACCCAAGTGAGCTGAATATTGTTGTGAACTGTTTATATATATTTTTTTCCTAAGGAAAAAAGAGTCCTCCAGTCCCCTGATAACAGAATCCTCTGTGTGACAACCAAGAGAGACAGGCCCCTCCAACCTCATCTGCTGTGACTACTTAGATAATACCTTTTCTTTTCTTTTCTTTTTTTTTTTTTGAGACAGAGCCTCAAGCTGTCACCCTGGATAGAGTGCCGTGGCATCACAGCTCACAGCAACCTCCAACTCCTGGCCTCAAGCGAGTCTCCTGCCTCTGCCTCCCAAGCAGCTGGGACTACAGGCGCCAGCCACAACGCCCGGCCATTTTTTGGTTGCAGCCGTCATTGTTGTTTGGCGGGCCGGGGCTGGATTCGAACCCGCCAGCTCAGGTGTACGTGGCTGGCGCCTTAGCCTGTTGAGCCACAGGCACCGAGCCGATAATACCTTTTCTTTCA
>CAUYRH010092918.1:0-61082 GCA_963574655.1 Perodicticus potto | reverse complement strand
ACCTCCAGATCTCAGGGTGAGAGTGGAGAGGAGAGCCAGGAATTCAAACTTGCAGGTAGAGAATATATACAGTTTTATACAGTTTTATGCCTGGCAGGAGAGTGCCATGGCACCCTAGTAGGGGAAGGAGGTCTGGTTTTTGAAGGGTCTCTCTCGTGGGGTAGAGTGGGAGGACATCTGAACTCTGCTCACTTGTTTATATGAAGGTATGGAGTATGCTGTGAGCCGATCTCATGGGGAAGGGTACTCCTGTCCTCTTGGTGATGTGTTCTGTATCTTTTATTTGTATCCTTGGGGTCACAGGTCACTCTAGCAGGGTTGGTGTGCGTTCTTCGACCTTCTCTTTTGTCTCAGTTCCAAATCGTTGGCTTTCTTGCTAAATTTGTCTTTTAACTCTCCTTCTGGATGGGAGCTTCTGTGGAAAGCTGGCTACAAACCACCATCTTGGCTCCTTCATTCTATGATTTTTCACAATGATTTTATTTTAGTTTAGTTTAGTTTCATTTCTGGTTCATATGAGGGTACAACCAACCAGGTTGCAATATTTCAATTTATTAGGTAGAGTCCCTCTTGTATTTGTGTTGGCATACAAAAGGTGTTCCATACACCCCCACATTGTTCCTATTAAATGGGAGCACACCCACCCTCTTTTTCCCCTCCCTCATTCCCTCTCTCCTCAACTTGAATTGAAATGAGTTTTGTCCTATGTGGACTTGAATTAGATTGTCTACTGGCTGCATATCATAATTGAGTACATTGGATATTTGCTTTTCCTTTCTGTGATACTTTACTCAGGAGAATATGTTTCACTTATATCTAGGTTAATACAAAACTGTAAAGTCATCATATTTTTTATGGCTGAATAGTATTCCATGGTATTCATATACCATGGCTTCTTAATCCATTCCTGGGTTGATGGGCATTAGGTTGTTTCCACATCTTGGCAATTATAAATTGAATTGTGATAAATAATCTAGTGCAAATGTCTTTATGACAGTTTTTTTTTTTCTTCTGAATAGATGGGTAGTAAAGTGATTGCAGGGTCAAATGTGAGGCCTACTTTGAGTTCTTTGAGGATTCTCCATACTTCTTTCCAAAGAGGTTGTATTATTTTGCAATCCCACCAACAGTGTAAAAGTGTTGCCCTCTCTCCACATCCATGCCAGCATGTGCAACTTTGGAACTTTGTGATGTGGGCAATCTTACTAGGGCTAGGTGATAACTCAGGGAGCTCAAGACAGTTTTGATTTGTATTTCTCTGATGATTTGGGATGATGAGCTCTTTTTCATATGTTTGTTAACCATTCACCTGTCTTCCTCAGTGAAGGTTCATTCATGTCTCTTGCACAGTAGTAGATGGGATTGTTGGTTCTTTTTGTTGTTGATAAATGGGAGTTGTTCATAGATCCATGTTATCAAACCTTTCTCAGGATCCTAACTGATAAATATCTTTTCCCATTCTGAAGGTTTTTTAATATACTTTAATTGTTGTGTTCTTACCTGTGCAGAACCTTTCCCCAGGCTGACATCCTCAAGAGTTTTTCCAACAATTTTTCTAGGGCTTTCATTTCATGTCTTAAATTTAAATCTTTTATCCATCTTGAGTCAATTTTTGTAAGAAGTGAACAGTATGGGTCCAATTTTAATCTTTTACAAGTGGTTATCCAGTTATCCCAGTACCATTTATTGAATAGGGATGCTTTTCCCCAGTGCATGCTTTTGTTTAGTTTTTCAAAGATTAGATGGCTATAAGAGATTGGTTTGATCTCTTGGTTTTCTATTCTGTTCCAGATGTCTTTGTCTCTATTTTTGTGCCAATACGATGTTGTTTTGATCACCTTGGACTAGTAATATAATCGTAAAGTCTGGTAGTAGAGTAATGCCTCAAACTTTGCTTTTATTACTAAAAATTGCTTTGGCTATATAGATTTTTATTCTAGTTCCATACAAAATGAAGAAAAATTATTTTTCTAGTTCTTCAAAGTATGATGTTGGTATTTTAAAGGCAATTGCATTGAATCTGTATATTGCTCTGGGAAGTACAGATGTATTAACAATGTTGATTCTTCCAAGCCAAGATCATGGAATGTTCTTTCATTTGTTAATGTCTTCTGCTATTTCTTTTCTTAGGGTTTCATAATTTCTTTAATAGGGGTCCTTCACATCTTTTTTTAGGTAATTCCTAGGTATTTCATTTTCTTTAAAGCTACTGTGAAGGGAATTGTGTCTTTGGTAAGCTTCTCAACCTGGCTGTTATTAGCATATACAAATTCTACTGATTTGCTGACATTGATTTTATGCCTTGAGACATTATTGTATTTCTTGGTCACTTCTGGGAGTCTTGTAATTGATTGTCTGGAGTTCACTAAGTGTAAAATCACATCATTGGCAAAGAGTGAGAATTTGACTTCATCTGACCCAATTTGGATGCCATTTAAATCATTCTCTTGCCTAATTGCATTGGCTAGAACTTCCAGAACTATGTTGAATAGTAGTGGTAATAGAGTAGTGGTAATGGAGTTTTACTCCATTCAGTATGATATTAGCTACGGTTTTGTAGTAGATGGCTTTGCTCAGTTTAAGAAATGTACCCCCACACCTATATTCTTAAATTTTCTTCTTAGAAAAAGGATACTAAATTTATTAAAATGTTTTTTCTTCATCATATTGAAAGGATCACATTTGTGGATTTCCATATGTTAGAATAGCCTGCATCCTTGGGGTGCAGCGTACTTGATCATGATGTACAATTTTTTCAATGTATAGTTGTAATATATTGGCTAAGATTTTATTCAGCATTTTTGTTTCAAATTTATTAGTGAAATTGGTCTGCAGTTCTTTTTAGTGGGGTCCTTTCCTTGTTTTGGAATCAGGATGATGTTTGCTTCATAGAAAGTGTTGAGGAAGGTTTCTTCCTTCTCAATGTTTTAAAATAATTTTTGCAGTACAGGTATAATCTTTGCTTTGAATGTTGGATTGACTTCTGGTATGAGGCCATCTGGTCCAGGCCTTTTTGTTGCTGGAATATTTCTAGTTCTTTGATGCAGTGCTTAATATTTGTGTGCTTAAGAGATCTATTTCTTCTTGGTTAAGTCTAGGGAGAAAGTGTGATTCTAGATATTTTTCTATTTCCTCCACATTACAGTCAAATTACTGTGTATAGAGATTCTTGTAATAGTCACAGATAATCTCTTCTCTCTCTGTGATATCTGTGGTTATTTCCCCTTTTTCACTTTTGATTAATATTATTAGGGATTTTACCTTTCCATTTCTAGTTAATCTGGCTAAAGATTTATCAACTTTTTTTATTTTTCAAAGAACAAACTTTTTGATCATTACTTTTCTGAATGATTCTTTTGTTTAAAATTTTACTTATTTCTGATTTAATTTAGGTTATTTCTTTTCCTCTGCTAGGGGTGGGATCACATTGCTTTTCCTTTTCCATGTCCTTAAGATGATTCATTAGGTTGTTGATGTGCCTTCTTTCTGTTTTTTGGATGTAAACATCTAATGTGATAAATTTCTCTCTTAGGACTACTTTTGCAATATCCCACAGGTTTTGGTAATTTGATAATTTATAGCATCACTGTTGTTGTGTTCGAGGAACTTAACAATTTTCTTCTTTATCTCTTCTTATAATTCATATTTTTAAAAAAACTTTGAGAAGTCCCCTCATTCTCTGAGCAAATGTTCTGACTTACTTCTCTTCTATTCTGCATCTTTATATGGGTTAGCTGAAGAGCATTATCCATTAGCTCCAAGAGTCTTTCTTCTTTATGGTCTAATCTTTTATTGGGGCTTTCTACAGCATCTTTTAATTCCCTGATTGACTCCTTCAATTCCTTGAACTACACCATATTCTTTCTATAGTCTTCGTATCTTTCATTCATTTTTTGGTTCTGTTATTTTCAAATTCTCATCAATTCCCTGTATAACCTTGGCCATCCATATAAAATATCCCCTTTCTGTCATTTCCATTCATTCTTTATAGGTGGAATCCTCTGTGGTAAGTGCCTCATGTTCCTTGGTGGGGCGGGGAGGAATTTGCTGTATTTTGATTTTTCATGTTGCCATAATTTTTCTCATCATTCCTTCCCATGTGTATTTTCTTCTTGTTCAATCCTTCCCCTAATTTTTTCTTCTCACTACCTTCATAACTTTTAATTACCTTGTCTCAGAGGTTGGGTATTGAAGCGGCCTTTTGTTATAAGACAAAAAAGAAGAAAAGGTTGAAGAGCAAGAAGGGAGAAAGAACAGAAAAGAAAAAAAGAGGGAATGAAAGTAGAAATTGAAAAAAAGGAGAGAAGAAGGACAGAAAGGGAGAAAGAGAGTGGCAGGGAAAATGATAATGTTCACAGGGTGATTTTATCCATACCAGAAACTCCAGAATTTTGGATATCAGGCTAGGTGGATTCTTCAAAGTCAGTAGCCCTTTTCCAGCTTGGGCAAAAGACCCCCACCTCCAGCAAATGTAGAAAAAGAAACAGCAGTAGACTGCAGTGGAGACCTACCAAATCTGATTTCCAAAGGCCAAAGCAACAAGGACCTTCTGAGTGTAGGCATCAATTGGGCTTTGTAGTTTCTGCTTTTGTTATTCTTGAAAATTGACCACTCTGGAAATAGTTCAAGACTTCTATGTTGGCTGAGGTGAGACTCCTGGTTAAGTCACAAGTAACACATCAATAAGACAGCCAACTATCTGATTGCCATACATGTGAGGGAGACAGCAAGAAGCAGCCAGTTCCCTGTCAACTCACATACTTATGAGCAACCCAGCTAATATCAACCAAAAATAGCCTACGTTAGAAAAATTTCTAAGCAAAATTATGGGCTAGATATAGTGTTGTTCATTTAAAACACTACGTTTTAAGCTCATTTGTTTTATAACAATAAAATAACTGATATAGTAAATATCATTTTTTTTAGTCACCTTTCCTGATTATTCTGCCTGTGATATTTCCTGCCATCACATCCCTATGTGGAGTTGATTTTGCATGTGATGACTTTATGGCCCTTTATATTCAATTACACTTTTATGTGTTTCATTATTCTCTGTCCCTCTCACATCATCTCAGATATTATGCCTAATAAACACTATTGCAACACTAGTGTATCTGTTCACAAACTTTCTTTTTGCTTTAGGTGAGTTAACACTGACAGCATCCCTCAATAGCAGTCTAAACTATCTACCAGAAGTCACAGTAGATTTGTGCCCCAATTGCCTAGACTGGTAAATGCTCTTTGACACATAATTTTATTTATTTTCTCTCATTTTCCACTCCCTTATCACCATCCTCGGCTCACTACCTGAATGAACCATATAAATTACATTTTTATCCTGTGTCAGCTTTGGGGGGAACCTAAGATAATGGGCATTGGTATGTTGAATATTTATATCCCCTAGTAGATTATAGTTTCCAGAATATTTTCTCTGTAGGTCTGTATCTTATGGTAACTGCATCATTTATGCTATCTGAAATATTAGTTTTCAATAAATTTTGGTTCAATAGAGTTAGCAAACTTTTTTTTTCACAGAACATTTAGTTGTACAATTTCTTTAAAAGAAATTTTGGAAATTGAGAAGGAACAGAGAAAGGGGCTTTACTGGGAATGGTAGGAAAGCCTCTCTTGCTGAATATGGAGTCTGGAGGGCCTAGAGGAACATTCACAGCCAGATAACTATTCGGGATCTCTCACCAAAAAAAGAGAAAATAATATGGGTATGTGAGGTAAACCAAGTAATCAATGACCAATAGGAAAGAACAATTATCAATGACAAAAAGAAAGGACAAATCTGCCTGGAGGCATGGAGAGACCAATTAAAGAATACAAATTAGTTTAAATGGAGAAAAAGAGGGTATTGATAACTCTGCAATACCTTTCCATCTCTGTCTTTCCCTCTACGCATTCGTGAGAGGGACCCACTTCCAACTGTTGTTGGATGTGCTCTAAACTTTGTTCTGAAATAAAATATCTCTTTGTTAATCTGAAGTCTTGGCTTTCTATTCACACTGCTGTTGCTGCACCAGTTTCAGCTTCAGTTTCTACCCACCTTTTCTTTCAATTCCTTCCATGCCTCATTTGAACTCTCTAGTTTTATGAAGTGCTCAAACCAGTTCAACTGGGTTCAGGGAACCAGCACACCTTTGACCCACAACAGAAATCATGTACCATTTGTATTATTCCTTTCAATTTCCCTGCTTATCTTTGAGGTAGATAGTGCACATCCAAGTACAAAATTAATGATTTTTTAAAAATCACTCAATGTCAAATGTTTCCAGTGAGAATAATCCTCTGCTGTCTGTACCCAAGCAATTCTTTATACCACTATTGTTGAAAATGTTAAAATTTTCAGCCTATTGTATTTTACATTTCCTGAGGGCAAGGACTTTTTGTCCTTCATGCACAAAATTAGGCAACTGTTATATTCATAATATTAGCAAAATATATATTAAATGGTTAAGAACCTGTAAAAATAAAATTATGATGTTCACTTTCTGCCTGCCCTATTGCTAACTACAGTACTGTATAATATCATCCCCAATAGCAAAAGTAAACATGAACACCACTTATTAATTCAAATTAGAAAACAAGTGTGTAAGAGTAAAACAGAAAATGTTATCAGTGTTTACTTACATCCATTTGGTAAAATCTTGGTAACTTCCTGGAGGAAGAGACACCTATGCTGAACTTTGAAGGATATAAGCTATTTGGATAGGAAGAGAAGGATGAAAATGCAATTTGTATGAAGTACTTTTCAAATAATTTTTATTTTCATTTATTTTTTTATTTTTATTTCAGATTAATATGAGGGTACAAATGATTAATTACATTTGCATTTATTAAGTACAGTTGAAGTTGTAGTTAAGCACTTCACCCAGGGTGTGTGCTGTATAACCTTATACTGTGTCCATTAGGTGAAAGCTTACTGATTCTCTCCTTCTGCCTCTCTCCTATCTCCCTCTTTCACCCTTTGCCCCTTGAAATTAATTGTTCATATGGGGGTGTAATTGTTTATATATTGGTTTCAAATTAGTATTGTGTACATTAGTTACTTGCTTTTCTATTTTTGTGATACTTTACAAAGAAGAATGTCCTTCAACTCCATCCAAGCAAATACAAAAGATATAAAATTTTCATCTTTTTATGGTTGAATAGTATTCCATGATACACCATATATACCATAGTCTATTAATACATTCATCATGATCAGGTGGGCTTTATTCCAGGGATGCAAAGTTGTTTAAACATATGTAAATTCATAAATGTAATTCAGTACATAAATAGACCAAATAGGCAAAAACAAAGACCATATGATCCTCTCAATAGATGCATAAAAATCATTTCACAAAATTCAGTATCCTTTTCTGAAAAGACTACATAAGAAAATAGGCATAGATGGGACATTTCTTAAACTGATTGACATCATCTATAACAAACCCACAGTCAATATCGTACTGAATGGAATAAAACTAAAAGTATTTCCACTTAGAATTGGAAGCACACAAGCATACTCACTATCACCACTGCTATTCAATATGGTGCTGAAAGTTCTAGCTAATGGAATTAGGCAAGAGAAAGATGGCTATCAAGGGTACTCAAATGGGAACAAATTCTCTCTATTGCTGATAATATGATCTTATACTTAGAAAACCACAGGACTCAATCATGAGACTCTTGAAAGTATTCAAAAATTATTGTAACATCTTGAGATGTAAAATCAATGTCCATAATTCAGTAGCCTTCATATATGCCAATTAGAGTCAAGATGAACATAAAATCAAAGACACAATACCCTTAACCATAGCTTCAAAGAGTATGAAATACCTCAGAACATACCTAATGAAGGATGTGAAGGATCTTTACAGAGAGAAAAGAAGTATCAGAAGATATTAACAAATGGAAGAGCATACCATGCTCATGGTCAGGAAGAATCAACATTGTTAAAATGTCCATACTACCCAAAGCAATCTACAGATTTAATGCAATCCCCATCAAAATACTAATGTCATACTTCAAAAACTTTTTTAAAAAGTACTTCATTTCATATGGAACGAGAAAAAAAAATCAGAATAGCCAATGCAATTCTAAGAAATAAAAGAAAATCTGGAGGGATCATGTTACCAGACTTCAGGTTATACTAAAGTCTATAGTCATTAAAATAGGAGGGTACTGGCACAAATTCAGAGATGGAGATCTATAGGATAGAATAGAGAATGTGGAGAGGAACCCAGCCACCTATTGCCATCTAATCTTTGATAAACCAAACAAAAGAAGAAAAAACTCCCTATTTGATAAATGGTTCTGGGAGAACTTTTAGCCAGACTAAAACTCTGCACCTCTCACCACTTACAATAATTTACTCTTGCTGTATAAAAACTTTAAATTAAAAGCAGAAAACGACTAAAACTATAGAAGAAAGTGTAAATGAATCTCTTAACAATATTGCCTGGGAAAAGATTTTATGGAGAAGACTTTCTTGGCAATTGCAGCAATATCAAAAAAATAAATGAAAGGAACATGATCAAACTGAAAAGCTTCTGCACAACTAAGCATACAACTAAAGCATATAGACGGGTGTCTATATAGGAGAAGATATTTGCATGCTATCAATCTGGCAAGAGGCTGACAACTAGAATCTACAGACCTCAAATTAATAAGTACGAAAAGTGTAAATAATCATATATAAGAAAAGAACAAGACTCTGAAGTAGAGAGACAAATGGCCAACAAACACATGAAAAAAAATGTTCATTTTCCCTAATCATCAGGGAAATGCAAATAAAAACCACCCTGAGATATCACCTAACTCCAGTAAGACTAGTCCACACCACAAAATCCCCAAACTGTAGATTCCAGCATGGATGTGGAGAGAAGGGAACACTTCTACACAGTTGGTGGGATTGCAAACTAATACAGCCTCTATGAATAGAAGTATGGAGAATCCCCAAAGAGTGAAAGGTAGATCTTACATTTGATCCTGCAATCTTATTACTAAGTATCTACTCAGAAAAAATAATTTTATCATAAGGACATTGGCACTAGAATGTACATTGCAGCCAAATTCACAATCACCAAGTCGTGGAAATAACCCAAGTGCTGATTACACATCAAATAACTTTTAATACAGAATTAGACAATAATATTAATTTCTTAATAAATATAAATACCTCTTCTAAAATGGTTTTCTAGTATTTTCTGTACTTCTTTGAGGTTTTGGACTTTAGCAGGATATTAAAATGTAATGATTTATTCTACTAGATATGAGTATGACGGAATACTAAACAAGACATAAGAAAACAAATTTCCCTATATTTACAAGAACCCATTGCTGATAACCTTGGATTCAGCCTCTTTCAACGCCAGGCTATCTAACAAGCTTTGCCAGCAGTTACAGAAAGCTATGCTTAATTTCTTCAATTATTCTGGCTACCAACTGTTTGATATTCTACATAACCTAACTGACAATGATTCAAGGCATTGATTTCCTTTTGTGTACTCTTAATGTTAGAGTGGGTTCTGGAGGCTTCATGGCAATCACTGCAGGGTACTTTCTCAATATGGCAAAACCAGTTCTCCACAGACAGCTAAGCTCTTCTTGGTACCTAGGTCTTCCAGTGGTTGTTTCTTCTTTTCCTTCTCCACCTCGAACTCTTCAAGTTGCTCACTCCAAATATTTTGTTAAAGCCTCAGCGTAAGCATCATTTTCCCTAAACAATTGTTTTATAAAACCTAGAGAGGAGCTGGAATGCATCTCCCCTGTGTCATAAGTGCAGATTCTTAATTATTTTGTTACCTCAGGTATTTATGTAGAATTGAGATGCCTGTTTACATGACATGTCCTCAGCTCACCTCTTTGAAACCAGAAACCTGAATCTTTAACCAACGAGCCTCCACTTCCAAGATAGAATCTTGCTTAAAATAGATGCTCAATAAATATCAAAATATTTGAAGAGATGAATGAATAAATTAAGGAATAATTAATTCAGAAACAAGCCACAGTTGCCTAGACTTTCCCTGCTTATCAGACTTCCTTCACCCACTCCCTACCAAAGGGCTCAATTTTGAAATTGATGATTAATTCTCAGAGGTGGGCACTGCTTATGTTAAAGACTGGGTATGTTCCTGATAAGGTTTATTTTAAAATATTTTTAAAATAATTTGAATTCTAGTTTCTCCCATATGTATGATGTAATCAGTCATTGCAGATTGTTCAAAAATCATTGATTACTTTTTGTTTCCTGGTTGAAAATGTTCTGTTGCTCTCCCTCACTCTTTATATTTCTATAAACTTTATAGTCAATAAATGAATCCTATATGTATAAAAAACACACCTTCATTGGAAAGTATAGGATGGGCAAGTAAAGTACACTTGCAAATTTCAAATGATTTCTCTCAAAATTTGATAGTTTATTAATTTTCCTTTTAACATATTTGATTTTATCAATGTGAGCTTAACTAAATAATGTACAAGAAGAATGTTTGACACATTGTAAGTTTACCTGTGAAAATCAGTTCTATTAAGTTATAAGGGAAAAAAAAATTTTTAAGTATAATAATGATGGCACAGCTGATGTCATTTTTTCTGCGTTTATCTTTTGTTTGCATTTCTTTATAATGGGTAAATAATTTGTTGGATTTCATTAAACACAATTGAAACCTCCTTGGATCCATGTATTTGTGAGCCTCTTTTCTCTCTGGAGACTCCTCTAGTATCAGCAACCGAGAAATCAATCAAATAAGGACTGTGACATTCACACTGTCCATCTCCTCCTTCCACCTCTGGGAACTTAAAAGGAAGTCATTTATCCTCGTGCGACTCTTCTGCCAGCACATGATGAAGGCTTTGCAAGCATCATTTAAGTGGGTCATCCATCACTTGCAGTTCAGCTCCTCTGGTTGCCAGAGACTCTCACACTCCAGTACCTGGGATATAAACAAAGATAATGCGTTTGATTTTCATATTGATCTTGTCCATCGTCAAGCCTGTATCAGCCTGAGGGGAATCTTTCCAGACTAAATGGCCTTCCACTGACCTCATCCACCACAGCCTGTGATCTCTGCTTCTCAGCCCTGTCTTCATGGGCTTCAGTGTCCCTTTCCCTCCATCCTCCTCCTGATCTCAGACAATACACCTAGAGCATCTAGCCAGATGACACCTTAATTCACATGATATCTATAGTGGATTTATTTAAAAGATGCATTTAGAGTATATGGCATTATAATACAAATAACTCAGACTTTAGAACCAAACATCTTAGGGGTTTGAAACCTGTTTTACTATTTTTTTTTTCCATATACACTATAGGTTATTTGAACTTTTATTTTCTTACTTGTAAAACGGGGATGGCGTTTGCCTCATAACCCTGATGGACATTTATTTGTTTTTTTGGTTTCCTTATTTGTTTATTTGCCAAGTATTTATTAAGTAACAGCTCCTCTTTCAGGCACTGGAAATCTAGCTCTAAACAAAACAGACCAAGTTACTCTCTGATGTGGCCTTCATGCAAACTGATGAGTCAGAAAAAATAAGTATAAATATTTTACAAGATTAGATAAGCTGTGACTTTCATTCAAGCTGATGAGCCAGAAAAAGAATTATACATGTTTTATAAGATGGGACAAATTGCATTGCATCATACATATCAAGTGACTGACACATGGTAGGTCTCAATAAATAATATTTTACTTTTATTTCTATCACTTTAATAGGTAATGAGGTATGGATAAGCTTATTTTTCTTTTTCCATTTATAAAAGCAATTGTGAAGGCTTTGTGGTGTGTCTCTCACTTAGACTGGTCTAAGCTACAGTTCCCAGAATTCCTTTCCTAGAAAGTTTCTAGTTAGGGCTGTCTGCAGGGCTATTCTCTCAAGAAAGTTGGAAGATTAAAGGGAGGCAGCAGTCACTCTGCAGCAAACACACACCTTCTCCAATTATTCAAACACTAACTTTAGTACTGCTGTGAAGAGATTTTAGAGATATAATTAGAGCCCCAAATGAATATACTATAAGTTAATCAAAAGAAAGACTATTTTGGGCTGCCCTGATTTAATCAGCTGGAAGCCCTTTAAAAGAATATTTAGGCCTTCTCTTAGCTGAGAGACTCAGACAGTAGCTGGGTGTGCGCTTTCTCTCCCTTCCTCCTGATCTTCCTCCGGACTGCCCTTTTGTAGACAAGAAGCTTCAACTCATGCCCTGGGGGGTTGCTGCCTGTTTTTAATCTTTCCTTCCTGTTACCTATCTGTAGACCTTTAGGGTTGCTTAGCTAGCCAGTATCAGTGCACATGCCAATGCTTTATGTTAAATATGTTTACATACACACTCACTTTACTGGTTCTGGTTCTTTTTTTTTTTCCAGACAGAGTCTGTCACTCTGGATAGAGTGCTGTAGCATCATAGCTCACAGCAACCTCAAACTCTCAGGCTTAAGCAATTCTCTTGCCTCATCCTCCCAAGTAACTAGACTACAGATGCCCAGCAGAACACTTGGCTAATTATTCTATTTTTAGTAAAGATGAGGTTTTGCTATTGCTTAGGCTGGTCCTGAGCTCAAGCAATCCACCTCTGTTGGCCTCCAAAAGTGGTAGGATTACAGGAGTGAGCCACCGTGCCTGGCCCTGGTTCTGGTTCTTTTGTTCAACCATAAATGATATAGTAAGATATGTTCATTTCTGAAAAAATTTTAAAATTCAAAATAATAGGCAGAAAGTATCATTATAGATATTTAAATTCATTTGTTTTCATTAAAAATATAGCATATGCTTCTCCATAATATTATAAACTTTTTTTTGAGACAGTCTCACTCTATTGCTCTGGGTAGAGTGCTGTGGTATCATCATAGCTCACAGCTACCTCAAACTCTTGGGCTTAAGTGATCCTCCTGCCTCAGACTCCTAAGTAGCTGGGACTACAGGCATGTGCCACAAGGCCTAGCTCATTTTTGCTATTTTTAGTAGAGATGGGTTTCTCACTCTGTATCTGGCTGGTCTAAAAGAACTAAGCTCAAGCAATCCACCCACCTCAGCCTCCCAGGTGCTAAGATTATAGTTGTGAGGCACTGAGCCAAGGCCTATAAACTTTTTAAAACAGAATGTTATTTACTACATAATAATTACTATGTTAATGCATTTAGGTTGTTTATTCCATTTTATTGCTTTAAATAACATTATGGTGCACATCTTTGTGCATAAAGCTTATTTTGTACATTACATAAAGGCATAGTCCCAGAGGTAGAATTATGAGGTTAAGTGGCATGTGCATTTTGTGTCTCTCCATAAAGACCAGTTTTTGAGAGGGTTGAAACCTTTGCATTCCTAGAACAATGTATGAGAGAGATCTGAGATCCCGCCTAAGATAATTACACTCCCAACCAAGGTGACTAGCTCAGCTTAAGTAATATCGAAATCTGCAGGTAGCATAAAGTGGAGTTCTGTTACAAATTTCACTTTGTCTTTACTATCAAACTGGTGAATGCCTTATCAAAGTTTATGTGAGAATCTTTTCCCTGTCTTGATGCTCTCTGGTGTCTTTTATTTGTCATTATCTTATCTTTTTATATGTGCCACATGGTTCTTCATCCATTTTTTACTTCTCTGCAGTAAGATAAAATGATTCTAGGCATCTTGCTATAATTTCCCAAAGTTTATGCTCCAAGTATTTTCTCAGTTAGTCATATGCTACTTTTATGACAAATTTAGTACATAAAATTAATTGCTCCGCATTCTTCACTAAGCACTTAGAAAAATACTGCTACATGTGTCCCTCAAATCTCTTTCTCTACATCATGCAACAAATATTTCTTGAGTACTTAGGAGAAAAGCATGGTCTCTATTGCCAAGGTGACTAAAATGTATCTAGAGGCAGACAACATACAAGGAAACAAACAAATGTAGTTAAAGTATGAAAATACAAGGATGGAAAAAATTATATTGCAATCATGGAGTGTGATGAGTACCTGTATATTTACCAGGGAAGATCCTATTTAAAGACAGTGGCCAGGAATGGTTTTTTGTGGAGGTAACATTTAACTATACACCTAGGAACTAAGAGAAGTAAGCTATATATGGATTTTACTAAAGAAAGAATGGCCCTGTGAGAAAAAAGTACAAAGTTATAAAATCAGCTGTTAGAGGTCCTGGAAGTGTGTGAACACAAAGCGTGATAGCACAGGAGAAAAGATGCAAGTAGTGGAGTGGAGAAATTAGAGGACAAGTGCCACATAAGGAAGCCAGAGCATCAAGAATAGGAGTTTGGATTTATTTCTGAGCATAATAAGAAAATAGAGAAGAGATTTCAGTGAGTTGATCGTAAGATCAGGTTCTCATCAAAAATGCCAAAACCTGCATTCCTATGTTTATTGTAGCACTATCTCCAATAGCGAAGATGTGGGGTCAACCCAAGTGTTCATCAGCAGATGACTAGATAAAGAAAATGTGGCATATTTACCAAGTGGAGTAGTTTTCAGTCACATAAAATAACAAAATCCTCATTTGCAGTAACATGGATAGAACTAGAAGTCATTACATTAAATGAAATAAGTGAGGCTCAAAAAAATAAATATATTGTGTTCTCACTTATATGTGGGAGCTAAAAACCTTAATTACATGGAGATAGAATTGAAAGAGAGGTAACAAAGAATGAGACAGTTGAGTATGTGGGAGAAGAGCGAGAGGGTGAAGAGAAGTGAGCTAAAGGTATTAACATACAGTGAGATAGAAAGGAACAAATTCAATGTTTGATGGCAAAATAGGGTGACTAACAAAAGTGCCTAGTACTCTTAAATGTCATGACTTGATCACTATGCATTATATACATGCAATGAAATATCATATTTACCCCCCAAATTTATAAAAATAAAAAATTAATACCAACTGAATAAAAAATAGTAATAACAATAGATTGTTGAAATGTATTTGTTCTAGTCTTTTCCAAATTTATTTGACTATACAACTCAATTTTTTTAGTGGCATCTTCCTTACAAACAGTGTTCCCCAAGACATACATGGGAAGCTGTCCTGCATACATGGGTTCCAGCCAGACCAAGGAGAAGAGCTGTCCAGCTCCTCCCATTTCCTTCTGGATGTGCTATTTTGACCCCCAGTGTTACTGGGGCAGTGGCACGATGCTGAGCTGGGTATGAGTTGATGTACCTTGAGTGCATAGTGACAAAGCTATTTCTTAACTACTGGTAGAGGCAGATAGGCAGCTCCTTTTGGAAAAATGGAGTAGGAGTTCAGGTGGATCCAGGCATGCTGGGCTTTAGAGTTCCAAAGTGGTATGATAGAAGCAGCAGGCATCAAATGGCCAGGGGAGTACAGAGTTGAATAAGGCTTATTCACTGAGTCTGTTCATCCCATGCCCCATTGTCAGCATTAAAGAAGCAGTATCACAGAATGCCAACTCCATTTTGGTTTTGTCATCAGTAATATTTGTTTTTTTGGATTATTACCAGTATAATTTTATACAAAGTTTGATAGTCCACTGTGTTCTGATAAAAGGCTTTTTATTTTCCACTCTTTTTAAATTTATTTTATAGAGAGAACAAATAATAATAGTCAAGAATTACTCCAATTGACTAAGAGTAGAGGGTAGCTTATAGTACAAGGAAACAGGAATGACAAATCTTTTTAAAACTCCTGGCTTTTTGAATTTTTATCAATTGAATCCTTCTTACTCTCTGAGCATGTTTTTGTTTGTTTGTTTTAAGGCCTTGTTTAAGTCTTTTTTTCTTCTGAAATCCTTTTTTATGAGTATAGAATGAAATGAAGAATTGTGAAATTTATATTGACCCACCACAGCAATTTTTTCATGTTGTGTTACATGGTGAAGATGAAGCATCTGACCCTTATCAATAAACTGGGCTTTGATCATTTGCTTATTCATGTTGGCATTGAACACCAACTATACGCAAGAATCAGGCCTTGTGCATGGCTGGAGAATCTAAAGACTCAAACCAGCACCTTAATTTGATCATAAACTGAGAAAAATATGTTCTGGCTCCATCCAGGTAAACATAAAAGATGCAAAGTCCCTGTATTTTATGGCTGCATAGTATTCCATGGTATACATATACCACAATTTGTTAATTCATTCATGGGTTGATGGGCACTTGGGCTGTTTCCAATTATGAATTGAGCTGCAATAATATAATTGGGCTGTTTGTTGTAAAATGAATTTTTGATCACCTGGATATGTAACTAGTAGAGGAATTGCAGCATCAAAGGGCAGGTCCTCTTTTAGTTCCTTGGGTATTCTCCAAACTTCTTTCCAAAAAGGCCATATTAGCTTGCATTTCCACCAGTAGTATAGAAGTTTTCCTTTCTCTCTGCATCCATGCCAACATCTGTAGTTTTGGGATTTTGTGATGTTTTACTGGAGTTAGATGACATCTCAATATAATTTTGATTTGCATTTCTCTGATGATTAATGATGAGGAGCATTTTTTCATGTGTTTGTAGGCCATGCACCTGTTTTCTTCAGAGAAGTTTCTGTTCAAGTCTCTTGCCCACATAGAAATGGGGTTATATGTTATTTTCTTATTGATTAGTTTGAGTTCTCTGTAGATTCTAGTTATCAGACCTTTATCGGGAAGCATAACCTGGAAAATTCTTCTCCCTTTCTAGAGGTTGTCTGTTTGCTTTACTTACTGTGCTCTTGAATATGCACAAGTTTTTAGTTTGATCAGATCCCAGTAATGTACTTTTGGTGTTGCTTCAATTGCCCGGGGTGTCCTCCTCATAAATTATTCTCCCAGGTTGTCTTCAAGTGTTTTCCCTGAAATCTCTCCAAGTATCTTTATAGTTTCATGTTTTAAGTTTAAATCTTTTCCAGTGAGAAACAATTTTTGTTAATGGTGAAAGGTAGAGGTCCAGTTTCAGTCTTCTACAGGTTGCCGGCCAGTTCACCCAGCACCACAGGGAGTCTTTCCTCCACTGAATTTTTTTGATTGGTTAATCAAAGATCAAATGATGGTAGGCAGCTGAGTTCATCTCTTGGTTCTCTGTTCTGTTCCATATGTCTACCTCTCTGTTTTTGTGCCAGTACCATACTGTTCTGGTCACTATAGATTTATAGGTAGCCTAAAGTCTGGTAATGTGATACCTTCTGATTTGCTTTTATTTCTGAGTAATGTATTGGCTATGTGAGGTTTTTTCTGTATCCATATAATATGAAGCACTATTTTTTCAAGCTCTTTAAAGTATGACTATGGTGCTTTACTAGGGATTGCATTAAATCTGTGGATTGCTTTGGGTAGTATGGACATTTTAACAATGTTGATTCTTCCCAGTCATGAGCATGGTATGTTTTTCTATTTTTTTACCATCTTCAGCTATTTCTTTTCTCAGAGTTTCATAATTCTCTTTGTAGAAACCTTTCACATGCTTTGTTAGGTAAATTGAGAGATATTTCATCTTCTTTGGCATCCCTGTAAAAGGAATAGTCCTTAACTATATTTTCACCTTGACTGTTGTTGGCATATTTAAAAGCTACTGATCTGTATTGATTTTGTATCCTGAGATGCTGCTGTATTCCTTGAACACTACTAAGAGTTTTGTAGCTGTATCCCTGGGATTTTCCAGGTATACTATCTTATCATGTGCAAAGACTGAGAATTTGATCTCCTCTGACCCCATTTGGATACCCTTGATCACCTTCTCTTGCCTGATTGACATGGCTAAGAATTCCATTACTATGTTGAATAATAGTGGAGATAGTGGGCATCCTTGCCTACTTGCTGATTTGAGTGGAAATGTTTTCAATTTTACTCCATTCAATATGACGTTGGCTGTGGGTTTGCTGTAGATGGCCTCTATCAGTTTAAGAAATGTCCCATCTATGCCTATTTTCTTAAGTGTTCTGATCATGAAAGGATGCTGGATATTATCAAAAGCTTTTTCTACATCAATTGAGAGGATCATATGTTCTTTGTTTTTTATTTTATTTATCTGAGGTATTGTATTTATAGATTTACATATGTGGAACCAAACATCTAACCCTGGAATCAAACCAACTTTATCATGGTATATAATTTTTTTGATGTTTTGCTAATATCTAATTGAATATTTTTACATTGATATTCCTTAAGGATATTGGTCTATAATTTTCTTTCTTTGTTGGATCCTTTTCTGGTTTCAGGATCAGGGTGATATTTGCTTCATAGAAATTGTTGGGAATATTAATTCTTTTTCTAAGCTTTGGAAAAGATTGTATAATATAGGTACTAGTTCCTCTTTAAAGGTTTGGTAGAATTCTGATGTGAAGTCATCTGGTCCTGTACTTTTCTTTTTGGGGGGATTTTTGTATTATAGTGCAGGAAGATATCAAATTGTTCAATAGTTGATGCTATTTCAGTGATTGATATAGGTGTATTCAAAATTTCAAGTCTTTCTGATTGAGTTTAGGAAGGTGGTGTGCTTCTAGATATTGGTCCATTTCCTTCAGATTTTCATATTTATGAGAATACAGTTTTTTGTAGTAAACATTGAAGACTTTTTAAATTTCTGAGGTGTCTGTTGTTATTTCTCCTTTATCATTCCTGATTGATGATATTAGAGGTTTTACTTTTCTGTTAGGTTGGTCTAAGGTTTATCAATTTTATTAATCTTTTCAAAAAACCAACTTTTTGTTTCATTGATCTTCTGAATGATTCTTTTGTTTTTAATTTCATTTAATTCTATCCTAATTTTGATTATTTCTTTTCTTCTGCTGGTTTTGGGGTCAGAATGTTCTTCCTTTTCCAGTTGTTTTTGATGACCCATTAAGTTGTTGGCTTCCTCTCTTTCTGTTTTCTTGATGAAGGCTTCCAACGCTATAATTTTCCCTCTTAAGGCTGTGTTTACAGTATCCCACAGGTTTTGATAATTTGTGTCTTCATTATCATTTTGTTCCAAAATTTGTTGATTTCCTTCTTAATCTCATCTTTAACCTAGCTATCAGTCAACCTAAGGTTATTTAGTTTCCATGACTTTGAGTATGAAGATCCCTTTGCAGTTATGTTCAACTTTTATTCCATGGTGGTCCAAGAAGATACAAGGAATAATTTCTATTCTTTTAAATTTTCTGAAATTAGACTTGTATCCTAACATTTGATTAATTTTGGACAATGATCCATGGACTGATGAGAAGAATGTATATTCAGTTTTACTAGGATGAAATGTTCTGTAGAGGTCTGTGAAATCCATTTGTTCTAGGGTCAAGTTTAAGTCTAATATTTCTTTGTTTGGTTTCTTCTTGGAGGATCTATCAAAACTGTCAAATGAGTGTTAAAATCTCCAACAATTATAGTGAAGGAATATCTCAAGTTGTTCATATCTGTTAGGGTTTGCTTTATAAATTGAGGAGCATTCTGGTAGGGTGCATAAATGTTAATTATCGAAATTTTTTCATTTGGGTATTTCCCTTGACAAATACATAGTGACCGCCTTATATTTCTTTATCTTTTTGGTTTAAAGCCAATTGTATCCACAAATAAAATTGAAACCCTTGCTTTTTTCTGGTTTTCATTTGGCTATACTACATATGTCTTTCACCTCACCTTGAGTCTATTTTTATCCTTTAAGGTAAGATGGGATTCTTGTATGCAGCAGATATGTGGTCTGAGTTTATGTATCCATTCAGCAAACCTGTGTCTCTTTAGGGGACAATTTAACAATTTAAACCATTCACATAAATTGAGAGAATTGATAAGCATGGTAGTGTTTGGGTGTCATGTTTTTCTAATGGCCAGTGGACATTTTTAATCCTTTCACCACTGTGGAAGTTGGGTTTTGTTTAAAATTTATGAGTGAGTTTACTTTGGCAGTAGAGCATTGTGCTGGTTACTGTGGAGGATGGTCTGAGAATAGGCTGGAGTGCTTCAACATGTGTATGTCATTAAAGCATTTGATTTCTCCATCCCAAATGAAACTCTGTTTAGCTGGATACAGGATCCTGGGCTGAAAGTTGTTTTGCTTTAGGAGAGTGAATTTTGATGACCATCCTCTTCAGGCTTGTAAAGTTTCATCTGAGAGATTTGCAGTCATTCTGCTATTTCTCCTTCTGTACTAAGGCTTTCCTTATGTCTGACTGCTTGTAAAATTTTCTCCTTCATCTTAACTTTGGCAAATTTAATCACAATGTGTCTAGAAGATGCTTTATTTGGATTGAGTCATGCTGGGGTTTTGAACCTGAATTTCTGAACCTCTGAATTTCTGTATCTCTTGCAATGCTTGGGAAATTCTCCTCAATAATCTCTTGGAGTAGAGCATCTGTACCTTTAGGATCATCCTCTTCTCTTCTAGGTATTCCTATAAGATGAATGTTTGGTCTTTTGGAGTGATCCCACAACTCTCTCAGGGAATGATCAGTTTTTGCTCTACATTTGTCTACCTCTTTGATTGTTTGGGAATATTTAAAAGCTTTGTCTTCAATTTCAGAGATCCTTTCTTCTGCCTGGTCAACTCTATTACTGAGGAATTCTACTGTATTTCAGAGCTCCTCAAATGACTTTTTCATTTCCTTGAGCTCTGCTCTTTTCTCATTCTGTCCATATCTTTGTTGACTTTGTCTTTGAATTAATTAATTTCTTGAGACAACTTTAGAACTAGTCTTTTGGAGTCATAACTTGCCGAACTTCTTTCTTGGCTCAGTTCCCCACCATTGGTTTCATACAATCTGATTCTGTCTAGTTTCTCTCTCTCTGGTCAGGACCCTCTGCCAAGCATTCCTACATCAGCCATCTTCCAAGAATCCTGTTGAAATGTATTGATAGTCCATTTTTGAGCAAGGAACATGTGTTATTTTAATTAATTCTTAAAACTAACCCCAAAATGATATTATTATCAATCCAATTTTGTGTATCAGTAATTGGCAGTTTGGCTATTAAGTGGCAGAGATATAATTTAAGCCATTGCCTTTCCTAATACTCCAACTGTCCAGTTCTGTCCGATCATTTACAGTGTCTAGAAGTAAATATATGCTGAAAAAATGTTATCTATTTTTATGTGTCATTTACTAGCTGCTTCTGTTTCTCTTTTCATTTTCTCTTTCCCCACCCTCACTCAAATTTTTTCACCCCTATATCTGAGTCTTGGTTTTAATACCTAGCCTTTAAATGATTAATTTGACAAGTCTAACACACTATTTACAAACTACAGAAAGAAAACACAAATCTTAATTTAGAACTATTATTTGAGTTTTTGTTCTAGTTTAGAAAACCCTGGGTCTAGATAATGTGAGCTCATTTAAGAGTACTTTTAGTATGAGAATTTTTCATAAGGCTCAGCTGTATGAAAAGAGCTGAGCTTGTTTATTACCCTTCATGAGTCATCCCATACAAACTGAAGATAGTTACTCTTAATCCAGTTGATAGCAATTAAGGTACAAAGCTATATCCTAATGACTGAGTCTCGTTCTAATCTTCCTCGACTTCCCTAACAATTTCTTCTATCTCTGAGATTGGACACATGCAAGCATTTCTATTTAATTATCAGCAGGTTGTAATACAAATGACTGAAAAAATATACCCTCATATGTGCATTAAGCATTGAAATAAGCCTTTTAAGAGATTTATGTCAAAGTATGTTAAGCTGGACACTTTCTGCTTAATATCTGGAATAAACCTTTAATAAATCTGCCTGGCATTAATTTGCTATATTTTAAAATGGAAAG
The DNA here is from genome assembly GCA_963574655.1 of Perodicticus potto. Classification (NCBI taxonomy): domain Eukaryota; kingdom Metazoa; phylum Chordata; class Mammalia; order Primates; family Lorisidae; genus Perodicticus; species Perodicticus potto. Next base: position 39,433 of record CAUYRH010092918.1, on the reverse strand, counting down.
TTCCACACTATAATACTATATTTTAATATCTGCATATGTTTAAAAAAATCAAATGTATCTACTTTATTGTCGGCCATAAAGAAGCCATTTTGTTCTTTTTTTTTCTTAACATCCAGATGGATCTTTTTGTTAAAAACTACTCTAATGTGAACAATGTGGAAAAATCAAGAGATACCTGGAAATCTAAGAGAATTGTTTCATCTTCCAGGGCTATAAGGTTAGAAAGGAAACAAAGGGCAATTACTACTGTGATACTGTGGCAGAAATTTCTATTACTGGGTGCTATGGGGCTCTGAGGAAGGAGCAAAGACCCTAAGATGTTGAATTTTGAGCTCAGTCTTGAAGAGAAAGTCTACAAGCTGAAGAAAAGATAAGGAAAGTCAAGACAGAAAAATGACACAAGCTGTCATCATGGAGTGTTTTTGGAATTGGTAGCATTTTCTTTGGAATATGGATTAAAGCCCAGAAAATACGAAGAAAACAATAATAACTTGAAGCTTGAAACAAAGGCAGGACCACGTAAAGGAGTTTGTCATTGAACATAGAGAAAACAGAATACAATGAGAGAGAGTTAAGAAGGGAATCCAATGTAATTTATGATTTTAGAAGATGACAGAGTTGCAATGATTTAATGTCTTTTATTCATAATACCTTACCCAATTATACATTAATTCCTGGGGAAAATGTATCCAATATGCCATTCCTTCAGAATATAATTTCACATTGATTTGTATACTCACCAATCACTTAATTACACTGGTACAGCAGCAGTAGTGGTTGAAATTGACCCTGAATATCTATTTCTCTGGATTTCTCAAAAGGAAGTAGCCAATACTCCCACCTCCCCTACTTTTCACAGGAGGAGGGATGCCACTGAACTTAATTTCCAGCAGACACAGCTTCCAGATGATTGGCAGCTAGCCTTCCCAGAATATGCCTGTGTAATCTGGCATCTAAGCCAGAAAGGTAAGAAAGAGGGCTCAGGAAGTGTTGAGAAAGGTTGCTTTGGAAAGGTAAAATCTGACCAGAGTCTTGTAAGCATGAGCACAAAAAAGAATAAGATGGATCATGTTAGGTAGAGATGGCATTTTCATCAAAGCATGAGGATTGACATCTGGATATGATTTGACAGCAATTTATAGATCAAGGATATCATTGTAATGTTGAAGTTAAACTTATGCATATTCACATTTATCTCATATAATTACTTGAAATTTATTCTTCTGGAGACAGTTTCTCCTAGTAGCTTTAGACATATTTGATTTCCAAGCAACACAAATATACTTTGTATACTCAATTAAATTGATAATTTTAGCTCTTTATGTATTTTCATTCAAGTATTTGTTGAATGCCCATTGTTGAAAATTAAAAGATTAATAATACATATACTTTCCCTGAAAGGGCTCAATATTCATTTGAATAAAACAGAGCATTTATAAATGAATATTTTAAATTATTATAATAATTGAAGGAAGGAAGGAAGGCATGAAAAAATATTATAAACATCCAAATGTAAAACAAAAGAAAAAATGAACATCTATGTGGAAAGTTGTTAGAGAGAACTTGATAGAGAAAGGTGATTATTTAGCCAGCTATAGAAAGATAAGTAGAGATTTCAAAGATTATAGAAAGGAGGGTCATTCTAGATCAAAATAATGATTTTAAGTATATCTAGAACATGTTAGTTTTAATCATTGCCACTTGCAAAATTTAAGGTATCATCTCATCTCATTTTTACTTATTTGTTTTTTTACTGTAGCATGGTGTTAAAAGTAAAGGGGATACAGGACTCAGACATTAAAAAATGTGTGTTGTGAGCAATGTCAGTCCATGGTTTATACCCTAGACTCACAACTCAACTCTACTTACTAGGCTATTGTGTCTTATATCTAAGATACAGTTTTTTAGCTAAAAGATTAAGAAAGTAATCTCACCAGGTTTGTTGTTCTGAAGTTTAAGAAAGAATTAGCTAAAGCTTGAAGCACAGTGTTCAATCTATGTTATCCCTTTTTAGTAGACCTAGCTTACATATTGTTGGTTTGCCCCAGCTTCAGAGCAACTGCCAATTGGCTATATTTTTCTTTGATATCATTACTAAGCCATGTATCTAACTTTTAAATGGGTGTACACAGGGGTCTATGCAAAAAGTTTTAGGCTAAATCACTATAAAGCTCATTCAAGAGGTGTTGTCCAGATAATCAAATGGTGCTTTAATTATTCAATCAAATCATAATCAGACATATCATTACAGCTTTTTCATGTATTTCTTTTTCTCTTCTTCAGAGAAGTCAAAAGAGGATATTTTAAAGGTTTTGCAGATGCAGTCACTCTGTGGCCCTTACTTTCTCCATTTTATCAGCTGTGAAGAAAAATAATGTACTAGGTTTTGAGAAGGGAATCCTCCCATCTTTGCAAATCATTACATGCAGTCATTCACAAATCATAATTTTTCTTAATGTTTTATTCTCTAATCTTAGTATTCTTTCTTACTGACTTCCCCAACATGTTGGCATCTACAAATCAAATTCTTTTCAAAGTATGCAGAATTTTGTGACTCATTTCAAGACAAAAACTAATAACTTCTCTATTACCTGTCAACTTTCATTAAGCCAAGCCACCTTCTGTTATTATCTTTGTATCTTTCAGTGTCTTGTAACTCAAGGAATTTTAGTTCATTATATAAAATGTCAATAAATTGACTCCAAAATATCAAAATTAACATTTTATACAATGATAATATATGTTATCATATAAAATAATGTAAAATAAAAATAAAATTAAATGTAAAATAATGTAATGTAAAATAATATAAAATAAAATATATATTACATTATATAAAATAATGTAATAATATAAAAATAATATAATATATATTATACATTTTATATAATGATAATATTTTGGAGTCAATAACAATTGAGGCAATAAATTTTGCCTCTAAGAACGATTTTTGTTTACATTTATGAGTCATTCACAGTATACCAGCCCACAGAAGTTTAATAGATATTTAATAAGTAAAAATGTATTCTTCGATTAATTTATGTTTTCTTCCCCACCTAAAATTCAATGAAGGATATACATAAATATATCAAAAGATGGATTGACTTTGCATTTCATCTTTCCTGTGCAAAAATCATCAAGATTACATTAGCATTTCACACAATAGTATTTGGCACTTGAGACTCAGGGAAAGAAGTATAGATGAATTATTCACATCTGAAAGGAATGTCAATTGGGGAAATAAAACATTAAAATGATTTGCAATCTGCAGTTATTCAAGATAAGCAGAATCATCAAGTGTAAGAGAAAGATGAGAACACCAGGAAATAAGTGGCTCAATTGATTTAAGGGATGTTTTCACAGCACCCAAATTTTAAGAAAAGGCCTGGATCGATCAAAAACTCCCACTAATGTCTTTCATATCTAAGATGCTGAAATTACTTATGTTATTGCCATTTTGACTGCTATTATTGAATAATATTTTCCCGGGGGCTAAAATCATTCTCTGCTTAAAACTTAGAAAACTTTCTAAAATAAAATTGACTTTGAGACAACTAAAATACAGCTTAATAAATTATCTCTTTTGGTATTCTAAATAGCAGAGAACTCAATGTCACAAGAGTCAGTACTATGTCCAAAATTGCCCAATAAATTTGGTGTTGATAATAAGAACGTGGCTTTACATGTATACAACATGACATTCCTTCTCAGAAGAAAGTGAAACAGGCCAGTATTGCAGAAAGTTCCTTGGCCTTGAAAATCATCAGACCTGGTCTCTATCCTGTCTGTTCCCTTGGCCCTGAATTGGGTCAAAAATTCAGGTCTGATGAGGTGATTATTCAATTATTCAAAAAAATTCATAATGAAAGCAACATTTGGTTTGTATTTAAACCTAACTTTGTTATCTTTGCTCACCTTTCAGTGAGATTCTTGATCAGAATTAGTGAAGTTTTCTGTTATATTTTTCAGTTAATTTTTGTTAAGTGGTGAGAGACAGGGGTACTGCTTCATTCTTCTCCTGTATGTGGTTATTATATTTTCAAGGCACCATTTTTTTTCATGAGGTTCACTTGTTGTCCTCAGTAGAGTGCTGTGCTGTCATAGGCTTACAGCAACCTCAAACTCTTGAACTCAAGTGATTCTCTTGCCTCAGCCTCCCAGTAGCTGAGATTACAGGTGCCTGCCACAATGTCCAGCTATTGAATAGAGCTTCTTTTCTCCAGTGTATGCTGTTTTCTTTGTTGAAGATAGTTGTTGTAGGTAGATGGCTTCATGTCTGAGTTCTCCATTCTGACCCACTGATTTGTATCTCTATTTTTGTAACAACAGCATGCTGTTTTGGTTACTATAGCCTTCTTCGTAGTATAGTTTGAAGCCTGGTAATGGGTTACTTCCAGATTGTTCTTTCTGCTTAAATTGCTTTGGTTATTCAGGCTATTTTATTGGTTCCAAATGAAGCATCAAATTATTTTTTTCTTGATCTTTGAAAACTAACATTGCTTTTTTTTTTTACATTTATGAGCCATACACAATATACTACCTCACAGAAGTATTGTATTGACTCAGGGGATCATATTGACTCAGTACATCATGTTGGCAGTATGAACATTTTAACAATGTTTATTCTACCAGTCCATGAGCATGATATGTGTTTACATCTGTGATTTCTTTCCTTAGTGTAAAGATCTTTTGCATTATGGTTAACTATACTTAAGTGCATTCCTACATATTTTATTCTCTTTGTAGCTAGTGAGGATGGTGTTGAGTCTTTGATTTGACTCTCAACTTGACTACTATTGGAATATAGAACTAGATAGAACTGCTAATGATTTGTACACATTAATTTTATAACCTGATAACTTTCTGAATTTATTTGTCAATTGTTGGAGTCTCTGGATGGAGTCTTTGGTATTTTCCAGATAGAAGATCACATCATCAGTGAAAAGCTATAGTTTGACCTACACTTCCCTGACTTGGATACACTTTATCTTTTTCTGTTGTCTAATTGCTCTGGGTAGAACTTCCAGTACCATGTTGAATAGAAATGGTGATAGTGGACATCCTTGTCTTGTTCCAGTTCTTAGGGCGGATGCCTTCAACTTTACTCAATTCACTATAGCGTTGGCTGTGTTTTTATCATATATGGCTTTTAAACTTTGGAGATATGTCCTTCTATGATTAGTTTGTTGAGGGTTTTTATCATTAAAGTACACTGGATTTAGTTGAATCATTTTCTGCATGTTTTGAGATGATCACATGTTCTTTGTTTTTGCTTCTGTTTATGTGTTGAATCAAATTTATTGATTAACACATGTTTAACCATCCTTGCATCCCTGGGATAAAGCCCACTTGATGATGTTGGATTTTTGTTTATGTACTATTAAATTCAGACTACTAGTATTTTATTGAGGATTTCTGCATGCATATTCATAAGAAATAGTAGTTTATAGTTTTCTTTTTCTGTTATGTCCTTTTTTGGCTTTGATATCAAGGAGATACTTCATAGAATGAGTTGAGATAATCCCCTTTTTCTTGATGTTATTAAATAATTTCTGAAGTATGGATAAAATCTCTTATTGAAGATATTTAGGATTCACCTGTGAATCCACTTAGTACAGGAAATTTTTGTCAGAAAATTTTTTATTATTGCTTAATTTCACTGCAAAATATTGACTCATTCAGGAATTGAATTTCTTCCAGATTTAGCCCTGGGATTTGTGTGTTTCTAGGATTTTGTTCAATTCCTCTATGTTTTCTGGTTTGTGTATATAGAGATTTTTGAAAAATGCTTCTAGATTGTGCTCTAGGCAAAGAATTTATGACTAAGATGCTAACAGCAATTACAGCAACACATACACAAAAAATGGAACTTGACTAAATTAAAAAGCTTCTGCACAGCTAAGGAAAAATACCAACAAAGCAAATAGTAAACCTATAGTATGGGAGAAAGTATTTTCAAAATATACCTCCAATAAAGGGCTATTCTCCAGAATCTGTAGCAGAATCTGTAGCAAACTCAAACAAATTAACAACAACAAAAAACTGAAAAGTAGGCAAAGAACATGAACAGAAGCTTCTCAAAAGATGATAAATAAATGGGTAACAAATATGTAAAAATGCTCTATGTCACTAATTATCAGGAAAATTCAAAGCAAAATCACAATGAAATATCACCTTACTCTTGTTAGAATGTCTTTTATTAAAATGTCTGAAAATAATACATGATGACATAGATGCAGAGAGAAAGGAACACTTATACATTGATTGCAGAATTGCAAATTAGCCAAAACTCTATGGAAAACGGTATGGAGATTTCTCAAGAAATAAAAGTAGACCTACCATCCAATCCAGTAATGCCACTATTGTGTTATATATTCAAGGAAAAGACACTTGCACTTTAATGTTTATTGCAGCACAGTTCACAATTGGGAAGATGTGGAATTAAGGCAAGTGTCATAAATTTAAGTGTGAATTCATAGAATGTGACGTGTGTGTGTGTGTCATTCTCTCTCTATATATAATATATGAAAATATTATATATGTATTAGAATATTATTTAATAAAGTACTCCTCAGCCATAAAAATAAATGAATTAATATCTTTTGTGGCAATTTGGATGGAACTGGAGACCATCATCCCAAGTCATTTTCATCTTAAAAATGAAAAAACAAACATCACATGTACTATCTAAGGATTTGCAATTAATATATGGACACAGAAATAAGTAAAAGTCATTGTAAATCAGTATGGGGGAAGTATGAGGGGAAAGTAGTATAAAACTGCCTAATAGGTGCAGTGAACACTATTTGGGTGATGGGCACACTTACATCCCTAACTAAAACATTATAAAAGCTAATCCATGTAACAAAAACATTTATATCCCTTAATATTTTGGACAAAAAGAAAGAAAGAAAGAAAGAAAGTGCATAAAGGCTAAAAAAAATTTTACCATACAAATGGGACATAAAAATAAGATTGATCTCTGCCTACACTGTGAAGGAAAATTGATACTCTGTTCTAAATATCTACTATCAGAGATTATTCACAGTTCTGTTCATTTTTGCAGAATGTAACTACTGATCTTATGTTTATAAATTCTACCACGGTATAAGCATATTATTCTCCAGTTATCACTTTTCTTTTCAATTTTTAATTAACAAAATTTAATTAGTTCTGGAATTAATTTTAGGAAAAAATAGAGCAACTAATCACAAGGAGATTAGCATCCAGAAAAAAGGAGGATGCACATGGTCTATTTTAATTTCCACTGAAGTCAATCAAAATGATCAACTATGGGTGCATATGTATTTGTTCATGTTATTGTCTATTGAACAGCAAGGCAGCAATGTGGGAAAGAATTAACTTAGTGCATTATTGCTCTTTTGTGTTTTCATTAAATTCCCTAGACTTTCTCTTTCTTTCATTAGATATTATTCTCATCACAGGAAAATAATTTCTGGAAAGATGAAGATGTTTAATGGGAAAAATATTTTGATTTAAACCCAGAGGCTATGCTTGATACTAGATGTATCTTGATCAAGATAGGCATGTATCAAGGTATCAAGATGGGAATGCTCTTTAACTTCCCAGAAATACTGTTTCCTTATCTGGAAAATGAGGATAGTAACACAAAAGGTTATTTTAAGTATTAAAAATAATATGTAAAGAACCTAAGACAGCATTGCTATTGTTGCTCTCCTCCTAACCATCTTATTATATGTAATATATAGAAATAAAAACAAGGGTCATTGCTGAATTCTAAAATATTTAATACATTATCTGGTTGCTTATAAAATATTTTTAATGTTCTCTTTAGGACTACGTATGACAATAGCAGTTTCTATTGGAAATAGATATGTAAAGAGAGCTGCAAATAGGGACTGTGTATTGAACTCTCTTCATTTTGTGTGAATCAGTAGGGTTGAATATTATAAGGTCTTTTTACAACAAATTGTCATTTCTTTTAAAATTTGTAAATAAAAAAATTTGGTAAAATCCCATTTTTCTTCAAATGATAGCTAATATAGGAAATAGAAGAAATTATAGAACAATTTCTGAGTGCTTACTGTATGCCATGTGTTCTTAATATCATGACATTAAGAGGTATTATCTCTATTTAACTGATAAGAGACATAGGTTACACATATCGCAATTTAGTCACACTCCAAGGCAGGCCCAATTTTTTTTCCCCCTCCCTCCCTTCTTCCTTCAGATTCTGATTCTAGGTTTGAAACTTTTCTGATTTGTTTCCTTTCTTCCCTCCCACTCTGTGGGTTTCTCTTAAATTAAAAGATTTTTCCCCTAACCTAGTTTATTTTGTCTGATTTCCCTCAACAATCACTTAGAAAACAGAGCTCATTTGCACAGCTTGTGTTCCTTGGGGAAAGAAAGAAAGAGGAAGAAAGAAAAGAGAACAGACAGAAACAGCCCTTCTGCTGGAGGACTCCAACAGCAGCCCGAGCGAGCAGGGCTTGAGCGAGGGGAGGCTCAAAGGGTTGGGTGAGGAACGGAAGGCGCCTACTGCCTCCTGGGTGTCTGGAGCCGCGCAGGACCCGGCCTCAGGCCCACTTTCTAAACTATATTTTCCCTTCGAAGGTTTCTTTAAGTCTGGGTTTGATCTTCATGTTTCCTTAAGTTATCATTATCTATAAATTGGGAAATAAATACATTATTAGATTAATTTGATGAATACGACAACATTAAAAATGGTAGCAGAGACAGAATTCAAACTTAGGAATGTTGAGAGTTAAAACCTGAACAAATGTAAAGGTATATTGATGCCATTCTCAGTGTATTATAACATTCATGAGTGCATTAAATATTCATGGAACTTATATTCTCATTAAAAAATAGTCAGCGTAGGATTGCCTAAATGGTTAATAATGTACTCCTCATTTTGGTATGGTTGAAAGTTCTAGACTTAAATTTCTCCAAATCCAAGATGGTGGTTTATTTCCAAAATCACTACTTATTGGCTGCATTAGCCTTTATTAAGTTACTGAATCCATCTGAACTTATTTATCCATATATAAGATATGAACTGTGCACTATAAAATATCTAGAGTTCATTCTAAATTCCCTGATGCTCTTTTCATTTCTAACAAACATCTTTTATTTTTCTAATATAACTGTCTCCCTCTTAGTATCAATTTCTTATTCAAACAGTCATAATAGGCCAAAACATATATTATAGTGATGTATGTGTATGTTTTCTATTTTCTCCATTTTTCTTGTAAGAGCAGAATGGGTATGAGTACTTCCTACCTTTACAATTAATAATAATGCTCATCATAATTATCATAAAAAATACAAAGAATGCAATAAGGCAGAACAACTGTACAAACATACTTCTAATTTTTTTAATACTTGAAATCCATCAAAATAACTGATAGGTGTTGATATAAAATTGATTTTTAATAGCAAATATTTATTGAACACACAAGGCATTATATTAGGACATGAACATAATAAAAGCAGTATACTAGCATCTTTGCAACTTGTCCATAAATTTGAAATTATTCTAAAGTAATTTTTTTAATCAAAAGGACAATTTGCCAATCATTAAGATATGTACTTTCTAATCCACAAAATATATACAGAAATAACTGCAATAAAGGCAAGTCTAAATTAATCCTATGTGAGAGAATAATAAATATTTTATAAACTTATTGGCTTGAATTCTAAGTATCTGAAAGTAGAATTTGAGGCAGAAAAATGGGGATAAGAGAAAGAAACACTTAGAAAATAATTATTCAGATTTACTACATATGATGTTTTCTTGCTCTTAATTTGCTGTACATTTTTTTAAGGGTGTCATGGTCTGGCATTGAGAGCTCTATAAGACAGAGTCTCTGCCTGACAGATATAGTAATTTGAAAAAGACATTCAAGTTAATAGATAATTCCTAAACTGTAAGAAGTGTAATGATACAAATTAACACAGAGTAATAATATGTAATGACATGAAATTACTTTTTATAATGGTGGGCAAATGTGAAAACAATCTGTGTTTGTAGAAAAGCAAATTTGTAAAACATATAATGCAGATGGAGTTGTGCTAATTGAAGTTAAATGCATAGGTATAAACCAGACAATAATGAGCCTTACATTTCTCCTAAATGTTTTATAGTTTGAACTACTAATTATAATTCACATCAAAAATCTTAGAAGCAGATTTTGAAATCGTATCTTCCTTCATCATATCTTCTGTCTCATTCTTTAAAATAATGATAATTTTAATAAACTTTGTGTGGTTTTGATAACATAAATCTATTGAAAAGTTTTTTAAAACTTGAACAAATTAATCAAAATATTCCTGATACTGTATATGTGTATATGTGTGTGGGTGGGTGGGTGTATAAATAAATAATCTGGAAGTCAAACTAGATGCAGTGATGAAAATATCTTAATATCTTATTCTGCCAATGTAAAAAAAACATTTTTGGCTAATGGAAAAAATGTGTGGACAATGTCGATAGTGATACCATCTTCTATGATTGTCTATAAATTCTGTAAAATATTTCATGAGATATTATTGCACCACATATTTTTAACTATTGGGGGCAGATACATTTTGGCATTGCTAATAATTACACTATATAACAAGCCTCCTGACAGCAGATGCTGTAAACTGTCTGTGTTTGTATTCTCATTATGACTAAAACTAGATGAGGATTCATTGCATTGGGTATTAATGAATGGTAATAATAATGCTTTCTTGCAAAAAAAATTAGTATAAACAACAGGAATTTGTACTCCAAACAAGGTTTTGATTTCTATCTCTGCCACTATGGTTATCTCACTTACTTTCTTTTTTCTTCTTCTTTTTTTTTTTTTTTTTGATACAGGTCTCACTCTGTTGCCCTTGGCTAGAGTGCCATGGCATTATAGCTCACATTATAGCAACCAAACCCCTGAGTTCAGGCAGTTCTCCTGCCTCAACCTCCTAAGTAGCTGGGATTACGGGCATGTGCTACAATGCCCAGCTGATTTTTCTATTTTTAGTAGAGATGGGGTCTTGCTCTTGCTCAGGCTGATCTCAAACACCTGAGCTAAAGCAATCTGCCTGCCTCAGTCTCCTAGAGTGTTAGCATTACAAGCATGAACCACTGCATCTGGCCAATGTTACTTATTTTTCTTGAATGTTTTCTAATCTTTGGCCAGCATAGTTTCTCAATTTCTCTGACTCTAAACTTGGAAAACTGATGATTATCAACTTATTGTGAGGGCTAAAAAAATACATATATGTAAATATTATTATATATAAAAGTACACATATACATGTATGTGTCTCTTACATACATATAAAATAGCCAACACTTAAACAGTCCTAGGAATAAAGTAAGTAATCAATAAATATCCATTAAATATATAATTAAATCCTTAGGGATAAACAAATATAATATTTTCAATAATTAAGGAACTAAATAAATTTAGAAATAAGTGTAATGGAACTTTTGTGCCTGAAGATATAGAGGAAAAAAATAAGATACTATAACCACTTAATAAAATTTTCTCTAAATCTGTTATGGAAAATTAAAATCAATTAATTCAGAAGTCTAACCCTATACAGTAGAACCTCCACAATCTGCCACCTCCTTAAGTTGACTTAATTTCATAGACTGGACAGGCACCACATGTACATATCAGTACAGAAGGCCTAAGTTGTTATGGTGACCACCTCCATATGTTAACCAGTTTATAATAGTCCCTCACGAGGTCAACTTATAGAGTTTTCACTATTCTACTGTATTTAACAATATTATTGGTTCAATTTAGCCAAATTCAGACAAAAATTATTTTAATAATTAGACAAAAATTATGTTATCCCAAAGTCCCCAAAAGCCATGTTTGATCAGTCAGTACAAGAAGTGAGCAAGAGAAAGAAAAACTTTTATAGATATGTGGCTTTTTCCTGTGTAATATCTTCTTCCATTACTGGGGCAACACAGCCTTTGTTTGCATGTGACTTGGATGAAGCTAAGCCATCAAAACCCTTGCCATAGGGTAGTAATGTGACCTTTGGCAGGTCAAACTTTCCTGAGGCTTTCCCCTTTAGACAGTTTTGGGGAGAGCACACATTCCTCACATAGCTACTTGGGCCTTTATAAGACCCTGGTTAGAGAGAAAAGAAATTTAGGGGATGTTCTTCCCCCTAAATAGATGAAGATGTTCTTCTATCTGTTAAGATCCTCTTTAGTTCTTTTCAGTGTTTCATAGTTCTTTCTATAGAGATCCTTCACCTCTTTTGTTAAATATATTCCAAAGTATTTCATTTTCTTTGATGTTACTGTGAAGGAGATTGTGTGTTTGAATTGATTCACAGCATATATTGTTGGCATATATGAAGGCTACTGATTTGTGTTCGTTGATTTTATACCCTGTATTTATCAATTCCAGGAGTCACTTGTTTGAGCTATTGGGCTTTTCTTGGTATGAGATCATACTATCAACAAAGAGCAATACTTTGACTTTTTATTTCCCCATTTAGTACTCTTGAAATCATTTTCATGTCTTATTTCTCTGGTTAGGACTTCTAGCACTATGTTGAATAACAGTGATTAATAGTAGCAATAATGGACATCCTTCTCTGGTTCCAGTTCTAAGCAGGAATGCTTTCAATTTTTCTCCATTTAATATGATAATGGCTGTGGATTTGTTATAGATGGCTTCTATCAATTTAAGGACTGTCTGTCTCAGCTATGCCAATTTTCTTAAGTGTTCATATCCATAAAAGGTTGCTGAATTTTGTCAAACAAAATTATGCATCTCAAGAGGATCATACAGTATTGGATTTTACTTCTGTTTGTATAGAGAATTACATTATAGATTTGCATTGTTGAACCAGCCTTGCATCCCTGGGATGAAGCCTACTGGTCATGATTAATAATTTTTTTGATGTGGATCTAAATTCTGTTTGCTAAGATTTTATTGAGTACTTTTGCATCTATGTTTATTAAAAATATTGGCCTGTAGTTGTGTGTATATGTGTGTGTGTATTATTTCTTTTCTGGATTTGGCATCAGCATGTTATTTTCTTTCACAGAATGAGTTGGGGAGTTTTCCTTCCTTCTCAATGTTACAGAATAGATTTGGCAATATAAGTGTAAACTCTTCTTTGAAAGTTTGGTAGAATTCAGGTGTGAAACCAGCTGGTCTAGGACTTATTTCTAGTTGTTGTTGTAAGGTTTTTTAAGTTTTGCTTCAATTTCAGTGCTTGCTATTGGTTGGTTCAGGAGTGACTTTTCCTCCTGATTGAGTCTAGCTAGGTAATGTGATTACAAAGGAATTTATCCATTTCCTCCACATTTTCAAATTTCTGGGCATAGGGATTTTTTATAGTATTCAGTGGTGATGTTTAACAGATGAAAAATATATCACGTTCACGGGTTGAAAGAATTGACATTAAAGGATCTGTACTATTGAAAGTGATTTACAGATTCAGTGCAATCACAATTAAAGTACCAACATCATACTTTGCAGATTCTGGAAAAAAATAGTTCTATGCTTTGCACGAAATCAGAAAAGATCCCTAATAGCCAATGCACTCCTAAAAAAAAAAAAAGAATAAACCTGGAGGCATCACTTTGCTAGATTTCAAGCTATAATACAAAGCTATAGTTATCAAAACAATATAGTACTGGCACAGAGAAAGAGGCAGATAGGGAAGGAGAGAGAAAGAAAGAGACGTCTCTCTGGATCAGAATGGAGACCCTAAAATGGACCTATCCTATCTTTGACAAAGCAAACAAAAGTAGATACTGGGGGAAAGAATCCCTATGCAATAAACAGTGCTGGGAGAACTGGATAGCCACATGTAAGCACTGAAACAGGAGCCACACCTTTCAACATTCATAAAAATTAACTCATGATAGATATAATATTTAAATCTAAGACATGAAACTATAAAAATACTAGGAGAAAGTGTGAGGGAAACTCTGAAAGATACTGGCCTAGGAAAAGAATTTATGAAGACCACACAGCAATTGTAGCCACAATAAAAATAAATAAATGGGACTTAATCAAGTTAAAAAGTCTCTTAATAGCCATGGACAAAATAAAAAAAAGCAAATAGACAATCTACACAATAGGAGAATATATGTGCATGCTACATATCTGAAAAAAGGCTGAAAAACCAGAATCTACAATGAACTCAAGCAAATAAATAAGAAGAGATCAAATAACACCATTAGAAATTGGGCAAGACACTTGTACAGAAACTTTTTTTATGAAGATAGACTAATGGCCAACAAATACATGAAAAAATTGCTGTCATCTCTCGTCATTAGAGAAATGAAAATCAAAACCACACTGACCCCATTGAGAACAGCTCACATCATAAAGTCTCAAAGCAGTAGAAGGGGGCAGAGAGGAAGGAACATTCATTTACTATTGATGGTACAACAAACTAGTACAACCTCTTTGAAAAATAATATGAAGATTGCTCAAAAAACTAAAAGTAGACCTACTATTTGATCCTTCAACCCTATTACTAGGTATTTACCCAAAGGAAAAAACAACATTTTATCATAAAGACATTGCACTCAAATGTTTATAGTGGCAGAATTCATAATTGCAAAGATATGGAAACAACCCAAGTGCCCTTCAATACATGAATGATTAATAAATTGTGGCATAGGGCAGCATCTGTGGCTCAAAGGAGTAGAGGGCCGGCCCTGTATACTGGATGTGGTGGGTTCAAATCCAGCCCTAGCCAAAAACTGCAAAAATAAATAAATAAATAAATAAATAAATAAATAAATAAATAAATAATAAAACTGTGGCATACATATGCCATAGAATATTATTCAGCCATAAAAAAATAGGGATTCAATATCTATTTGTTAACAACCCGGATGGAAGAAAAGACCTTTCTCCTAAGTAAAGTATAAAGAATGGAAAAACAAACACCATATATCCTCAATACTAAATTGGTACTAGATGATCAACACCTGTATCCTCATTTGGAAACAAAACTCAATGAGATTCAAGTAGTGGGGAGGAGGAGAAGTGGATAGGTAAATTTCCACCCAATGAGTACATTGTACAAGTAGATAGCACACTATCTGAGTGAATGCCACATTCATAACTCTGATTTTAACCACACAAAGCAAACTGCAACCAAAACATATGGACCTCATAATAATCTGAAAACTTTTTTATAAAAGATGTAACCCTGGAGCAGTGCCTGTGGCTCAGTGGGTAAGGCACTGGCCCCATATACTGAGGGTGGCAGGTTCAAACCCAGCCCTGGCCAAACTGCAACAAAAAAATAGCTAGATGTTGTGGCAGACACCTGTAGTCCCAGCTACTCAGGAGGCCGAGGCAAGAGAATCGCCTAAGCCCGGAAGTTGGAAGTTTCTGTGAGCTGTGTGACGTCTCAGCACTCTACCGAAGGTGAAAAGTGAGACTTTGTCTCTACAAAAAAAAAAAAAAGATGTAAGCTTGGGGTTGTGCTTGAACAACTTTCCCTGAGCCTACTTGCAAATAAAGCCAACCTGTAACAAAACATAGCCAGGAAAGGGGAGGCTCAAACAAGGCATAGTGTTTCATACCCATATCACAGCTACTGGAGAGCTATGAAGGTTGAGGCAGGAAGATAGCTTAAGCCCAAGAGTTTGGGACCAGCCTGGATAACATAACCAGATATTGTCTCAAAAAAATAAATAAATAAAAGTTTAGAGTCTAGGTGACACCATTGGAACCTTGACTCAGTTGTGTCTTTTACAGGACCCAATGTCTTCTCATTTGTCCTTAGTTTGAGATGCATTTCTAATTGAAAAAAATAATTATAATGTAATGCTTGGAATATTTACTGTATGGAATATTTATATTAGTTTACTGAAATTCATGACATATTCAAGGAATTGACACTGATACACAATAAAGTAGGAACTAGGCAGGTGCATATGTTAAAAATGTTAGTCTTTTTCTCAAGGGTGATGAAGAATCATAAAGGGGTTTTATGAAGAAGAAGAAGTGTCTTCTTTGATATGATTAAACATCAGAATAGATATTTCTACCATTACAGAAAATCATAAACATTTATGATTATGAAAATTTTAAATATTTGACTCATTAAAATCATAAATATTTTGGACACCATTACATCATTATTTCTGTATTCATGGTTTAATACTTTTAATCCCCAAGAAAATACTCATATTTCCCATATTCCTAATGTGATTGCTACCAAGGTGACTGATTTATAGAATGATAACAGATTTAGAAAATAGATGATACAGGGCAGTGCCTGTGGCTCAAAGGAGTAGGGCGCCAGCCCCATATACCAGAAGTGGTGGGTTCAAACCCAGCTCTGGCCAAAAAAGAATATATATATAGATGATACAGGTTAACTTTGTCTATAAAGGTCATGATAACTTAGTTATGTAAAGAGAACTATATAAACATTAACCGGTTGTGGAATGGAAGAAATTTCTATCAGTTTCTACAAGAAGCTCAACTTGGGCCCTTCGCAAAGGTGAGCATGACTGGTCTTTATGCCCGCATGGCCAATTTCAACTGTTCTAGGAGACACATATTCATCATGTCTGTGAAATCTCCTGCTGGTCTGGCATAGCCAGATGAGAACTATAAACCAGAAATAAGGTAGAAGAATATGATGGCCTTGGGATAAGGACACTAAGTATGTGCCAGACATTGTTCTAAATTACTTACATATATAAATTGTTAAATATTTACAAAAATTAGTAAGATACATGGCCATTTCTTATTCCCTATTTTTCAAATGAGAAAGCAGAAATGCACAAATGCAAATGACTTGCCTAGGGCCACATAAATTGAGCTCAGGCCATATGACTCTAGAGCAGCAGTTCTCAACCTGTGGGTTGCGATCCAAATGACCCTTTGACAGGGGTCGCCTAATATCAGATATTTACATTATAATTCATAACGGTAGCAAAAATTATAGTTATGAAGTAGAAACAAAAATAATTTTATGGTTGGGGGTCACCACAACATGAACAACTGTATTAAAAGGTCATGGCATTAGGAAGGTTGAGAACCACTGCTCTAGAGTCTGGGCTCCTAATCACTACATTTTACTGTCTCTTTCACTCTCATCAGATAAAGAGATAATGTGGACCATTCCCATAATATTTCTGAGAAACTAATACAGAATGTATTACTATCGGGAAGGACTAAACTTTAGGCTTGTCTGAAGTCCTGTAGGAATGGATTCAGGAGTCAGAAAGGAAGGCCCAGTAAAACGGACGTTAGTCTTATTCTTAATATTAATTATGCATTTATTAAAAATGAGAAGCACTAAATGCAATATCACTTTAATTAGTCTCTTATATTTATTTCATTTTAGTTAATCTTCACCATAAAGTGAAACAATTAGCATTACTATGTACTTATTTTGCTGATGAAGTCTTTTATATCTTCCAAAATACTCTGAGTCATATTTTATCTCCAGTCCATCTCTGACCTGAATAGATTTAGTATTTTGTGTCACAGGCATTAACTTGCATATCATTCTTCCCATTAGCAAAATTAAAAGCAATAGCAAACACATTATTGCCTGAGCAAGAAGAGAGAGAGAGGGAGAGAGTGATTGGGTCCCTGGAAATATCTAGGGTCCGATAGCTCTCTTTACAGTGATTACATTTCCAATATCGAAAGAACAGGAGCAATGCCTTGGTAAATAAGACTTCTTGCAATTTCATCTGTAGTTGTGTAATTGCTTCTCCCAAAGGAATAAAAATTGTCCTTGGTCTGTAAGTATGCTTGATTCCCTTTGCTTTGTGGGAATTTGCATGTCATACTGCTTTACATCGTTTGAAACGTGTTAGTTTAGAGCCAAAAGCAGTTGTATGAAAATAGTAAAAATTTTAAGGAGGAAAACCAAAAATTAAACAAAGGTTTAAAGGAAAGTAAATCCCCATCTTCACAATTACTTTTTTGATTTACGCTATTTTCACTCATATTTCAACTTTTTGTTTTCATATTTGTAACTTATATTTTATGACTATGCTTTTCAAAAAAGGAAAATACGAGCAGCTTTGATTAAATACTTTATACAGCCTCATGAACAGCATTTTCTCGACATTTTCCAATAACTTTAGAAGTAAGATATTAGCGTTTCCATTTTACACAAAGATATAAGACTTGAGAAAGATTTGGTCATTTATAAAGTCACACAGTCATTAAGTGATAGAATCTAAACTCCTCCATCTACCGAAAACAAACTTGTGAGACAATTACTATAGTATCACTATACTATACTAATAGTATAGAATACTAAAGTGATACTAATTACTATAGTATTAGTAATACTAATTACTAGTAATTAGTAAATACTAATTACTATAGTATCACTTTATACAGATATACAGAAATACAAAAATGTTAAATTTCTCTTAGTTCAGTTATGTAGAATCAAGTAGGCTATTATTTTATGTTAGTTACTATGTTAAAAATGTGTCTTATTTTCCCTCCATAAATTAATTGCAATTCTGTATTTGGTGTAAATTGATTACTTCATTTAAGCTGTGTTTCAGAGATGCTATTTTTTTACTCATAATTCAATACTTTGAAAGTAAAATGTAAAATAATAAAATAAAATATATTGATTTAATGCCTCGCTAATCTCCTGGGCTAGTCATCTGTTTGTGAAATCTATAGATAGATACAGACTCTTAAACTTTTTTGGCCTCTTCATTTGACTTCTAAGACTACTAGTCTGCTAAATCCTTGTAAAAGTGGCAAGCACTATGGACTTTAAACATTTAATACTTCAGGAGCCAGAAAGGAGGACCCAGTAAAATGGACATTAGTATTAGTCTTAATGTTAATTACATATTTGTTAATCTTTTTGTAAATACAATATAATTCTGGCAGATAAATTAGCAACTATTTCAAGTAATCTATAAATTGTGTTCTCTGCCCCAGCAGAGAGAGACTTGAGAGGAAGGAGTCTTCATTGAACACTCTATTTAGTGGTACTCATAATTTGTAAAGCTTTGGTTACATCTTTGGTTAACCAAAGAGAAGATTTTTATTATTTGGTAGTAGGGTTTGGAAATAATTCTATTGCCAAAGAGTATAGGAGAAATTATCTCATTTTATTGAAATCTCGGGGATCAGAGAATGAAGAATAGTGAGAAAAGAAAAACTGAGAGAGAGAAATAGATAATTTGTAATTAAATATTAGGACTCCAGAAAGGGACAAAATGTTCTGAGCCAAAGAAATGGTTAAGCTGTTACTTTTTTTCCCCCCTAAAGCTTTATATGTTTATTTCAAAAACAAGGATGAGGATATCTAATATTTAACATTAAGTCTTTATGGTTAAGAAGACTCTCTATCCTCTCCAAATACAGTTAAACCTATTTCATGCTAGAATACCTGACATCAGGATTCTTTGAGGAAATAAATTAAAAGACTGTGTTTGCACAACAGATTTACCTGGCAGATAGCAAAGGCAACATATTAGAATAGTGAGCACATCTCCACAGTGAGGTGTCTCCCCACAAGTACAGATCCAGAGTTATGGATGAGAATCAACATATCAAAGTGATTGGGAAGTTTCGAATTTCCTATGCATTAAATTTTTTTAATGTGTAGTCAAACCAAAAGATGCTATAAGTAACATAATCAGTAAAATCACTCCTTCTCTGACTTTTCTTTGTCCATTGTGAACCAAACCTGGCCTTCTAACTTTTTGCCAGCAAAATCTTCAACTTGCTGCTTGCCTAGTTCTTCTTTCCCATCATCCTGAAAGCACCTATATATGAAGGCATCTGAAAGGATTAGACCTTTCTAGTCACACTGTGAATTGATGAATTGAAGTGTCTTCAATACTCATTTACTTTATGACTGTTTCTGAACACCTCCCTTTTTCATTACCTGTGCCTTACTGCAAATTGATGGAGTTTGCCACTGAGTGGAAAATGTTATAAACGAGGATATGGAAATAAACCTATAAACAAAATAGGTAAGAGGATTGCTAAGAAAGAAGCACTGGATGATATTCAAAGTGTGGATGATCAAACTGAACTTGGAAGTATATAACCTGCCCAAGAAGAGGGAAAAGGAAGCAAAGATGCTTTCCTACTTATCAAGCGTAGTGGACTTTCCCATCCCCAGTTCTTTGCTTTTAAGAAAAAAGCCTTATGGGCGGTGCCTATGGCTCAAAGGAGAGGGCGCTGACCCCATATACTGGAGGTGGTGGGTTCAAACTCAGCCAGGTCCAAAACTGCAAAAAAAGAGAAAGAAAGAAAGAAAAAGAAAATAGTGTTACTAAAAAGTGAACACTGACAACTGGGAAAGGAAATCTAAGAAATAAGTCATGGGGTAAAAACAGTGAGCACAGAATTTGATAATCTGCTAGTATAATCAACTGGCTGCATGAAAAGTAATAGTGGTGGGCAGCTCCTGTGGTTCAGTGAGTAGGGTGCCAGCCCCCTATACCGAGGGTGGTGGGTTCAAACCTTTCCCCTGCTGCAACAAAACAAAATAGCTGGGCATTGTGGTGGGCGCCTGTGGTCTCAGCTACTCAGGAGGCTGAGGCAAGAGAATTGCCTAAGCCCAGGAGCTAGAGGTTGCTGTGAACTGTGTGATACCAGGGCACTCTACCAAGGGCGAAAAAATGAGATTCTGTCTCTATTAAAAAAGAAAAGAAAAGAAAAGAAAAGAAGGAAGGAAAGAAAGAGAAAGAAAGAAAATAGTGGTAATTTTAATTAAAAAAGAAAGAAAATGAATCTTTATGTCACAATAATGAGAGTAGAAAAAGGTGTTTAAAATGTGTAAATAAAACAGACAAAAATCCCATGTATTTGGTAGTGTGGTTAAGCACTGACATTCTTTAAATTGGTTAGAAGCATTTATAGGCCAGTTTATATCTTAAAAATTTAGCAGAAACAACAAGAGAAAAACAAATTAAAATATATACTTGTCACCCAGTAAAGAAAAGATAAAAAAGAGAAAGTTGGGGTGAGAGGGGTAAACACAAAGCAATCCACTTTTAAAAAGTTCATATGTATAAGTTATCAAGATATATTTACATAGATGTATTAAAAATAGAAAAAAGGAGTATGTGTTTAAAAGCTAGATTTATTTGTTCTTTAAACAATATATTTAAAAAAACAGAGAGAGAGAAAGACAGAAGGAAAGGACATACAGAGAAAGAGAGTAATTAAAAATAAAAACCACCAGGGCCAGGTGTGGTGGCTCATGCCTGTAATCCCAGCACTGGGGAGGCCAAGGTGGGTGGATCACCTGAGCTCACAGGTTTGAGACCAGCCTAAGCCAGAGTGAGACCCTGTCTCTAAAAATAGCAGGGCATTGTGGTGGACCCCTTAGTCCCAGCTATTAGAGAGGCTGAGGCAATAGAATTGCTTGAGCCCAAGAGTTTGAGGTTGCTGTGAGCTGTGATGTCACAGCACTCTACTAAGGGTGACAAAGTGAGACTCTGTCTCAAAATAAATAAATAAATGAATAAATAAATAAATAAATAAATAAATAAAACCACTAAAATATATCAAGATACTACTAGTAATAAGAAGACAACTGATTTCTGGTTTTGGATACTAATGTCAAGTAAATAAAACTTAAGACAAAAATCATTAATAGGCAATAAATTACACCAAACAGTCAATGAAGTAATTTTAAAAAACAAATAAAAGACTTAATATATAGTGATATGGTTTGAAAATACATGGTAGTAAGTAATCAGAAAATTAAAGAAAAATAAATTAACAATTATAATGAATTTTAATATATCATAAGAAAAATGACAAATGACTTAATAAAAAATAAGAAATTGTAGCAATGTGGGGTGATGTATATATTAACTAACTTAATTGTGGTAATAATTTCACAATATTTATGTATGTCAAATCCTCTTATATACTTTAAGTGTGTACAATTTTATTTGTCAACTATGCCTCAATAAAACTGGAAATTTAAAAAAAATTAGTGGTTATAAAAATGTGAATGCAAAATTAGCTTATTATTTGATAAATCCTCTAATCCAAAAAAGTAGGTACCAAACATTCTTCAACAATATCTAGGAATTTAAAATAATATTCCATGTGCTAAGCCATGTAAGACAGCTTACCATATCTAAAACATCAATATAATCCCGAGTTCTCTGACCCTAAAACAATTAAATTTTAAACTACTAAGAAAAATGTAGTATTGAAAAATAAATAAAAAACTTTAAGACAAAAATAGCCTTCATGTAACACTCGATAGAAAAGACATTTGAATAAAAAATAATTTTATTATTAAACAAATAATAAAATTAATATATATCTGATCATTTGAAACATGACTAAATATATAGAACTGAAAATAAATTAAATAAGGCTTAGGTTTAAGAGGCAGCCATCAGCCCAGATGCTTTGGAGGCTAAAAAAGAGGCTATGATGGAGTTGATTAGACTCTCAATCCCCAGGTATTGTTTACTGTTTGGTTAAAAGTGCAGAGATTCCCAGGGTGATCTCCTATCAAGGGGTGACCCCCACGTGGGTGTGGCTGTGTTCTTCTGTTTTGGTGAAAACAACGACAACAACAAGAGCCCTTCTTAGACACCACCAGGCCTCACGGGACCAACCCTGAAGATGAAGTTCAGGAGCACAAAACGATGAAAAGTGGTGGAAAAGCTCATTTTTTTGAAGTCCAGGCTAGCTTTGAAAGGAGATGGCATGTGCCACCATTCAGAGAAGTGGCCTTTGGAGGAAAGGCACTGGCAGTCATGAGAGCTATAACCTGCAAGACTGTGCGAGATGCTGGCGGGCAGGGTGAGGTAAGGAGACAGTGGCAGAGGAAAGGCGCTTCTCCTACTGCAGAGACCCTAGCAAGGGAACCACTCAGGGTTCCTTGACCTAATCTGTTAATGTCAGTTTTGCTCTTTTTGTAAGAGCTGCTTCTCCTGTCTCTCCCTCTCTGCTCTATCAAATTTGCCACTCTGACACATGCAAGTTCTTCAAAAGCAAAATGTTAGACAGTAGATGTATCTGACAAATCTGCACCCAGTGGGTAACTTGCAGGGGTATACTGCACAATTTCTGGGTGAAGGACACACCTGTAACTTTGGCTTAAAATACAAAAATAGCAAAATACGCAACTAAAACTTGTGTACCCATGTAATAGTCTCGAAAATGTTAGTGTCGTAAATCTTAATGAATAAACTTAAATAAGTAAAATAGATAAAATACAGAAATATAAAAGAGAAAAATGTAGTGTACACTGAAGAATAAAAATTTAACAAAAGCTAAAATTTTAGCAAAAGGTAGACTAGTCAAAGAAGAAAGTAAGAAGCAGTAACAATATCAAAATTAGAATAAAATATACTTAGAAGATATTTTAACAAAACTATAATTTTAAGACAGCTGAATTTTATGATTTCTGTAAAAATATAAAACACTATAAGTGCTACATAAAGAATAAAAATGTGGGCAATGATTTTCAAGTAAATAGAATAAGTAATGAGTCCACTCCTCCCAAAATGTAATCTCTATGGTTTAAAAAGAAAAAATTCAGAAAATAGAAACAGAAGTCTCTTTCCTCGTAACTTTATAAGCCTGGTAAAACTTGATTGCTAAATCAGACAAAAAGAACATTAGAGAGACTATTTACAACTATAGGAAAAATAAACGCATGTAGGAATAAACTTATCAAATATTTGTGAGACTTTTGTAGGCATAATTAAAAAATATTGTAAGGCATGTTATTACATTATGATTCAATATCATAACCATAAATATCAGTTCTCCCTAAACCAGTCTACAAATTACACAGTTTCCCAAATAATTTCTCCTACAATTTGATACATTTATATAGAATTAATACTGAATAGCTGGGTGTTGTGGTGGGCGCCTTTAGTCCCAGCTACTTGGGAGGCTGAGGCAAGCAAATCACTTAAGTCCAAGAGTTTGAGGTTGCTGTGAGCTGTGACGCCACTACTGTATGGAGGGCAACATAGTGAGACTCTGTCTTAAAAAAAAAAAGAAGAAGAAGAAGAAGAATTAATACTGAAGAGTAAAGAGGAAGAGATAGCCCAGAAAATTTTGGGAGACTTTTGAAAAAACAAGATATGTACTAATACGTACATATTTAATAGCATAAATCTATTAAAGCTGTGTAGAATTGATACAAGGATTTAAATGGATGAATGAAATAGAAATGAAGTTTGGAGGAGATTTAAGTTATCAGATAAATTCATACCCTGATTAGGAATGTGCAAATATTTGCAAACAGTTGGTGGAATAAGGTAAGAATCTATAGAAGCTGAGGGTGCGCATATTAAATGAACCAGAAAGTCTAGTTCTGGTGGTAGAGCCAGATTTTCTGGAATTTATATATAAGGGGGATAACAAAAAGACCAATTAGCATTTTTAATAATATCAACACATTGTATTCCTCCAAAATGTCCATCTGATCAAATAGCGGTAAGTAGTTGGATTTACCTTGATTGTATGGGAAGCCCGCACACTGTACTCCAAGCCTGAATCATTGTACACAGTTATGAGTCAATAAAAAATAATTTAAAAAACAAAAAAAACAAAAAAACAAACAAAAAAAATCACCTATCAGAATGCAGGTGAGAAAAACTTATGTCCCTTCTATTTAAAAAAATGGAAGAAAATCTACGAAATGAAAGAAAATCTGAAAAAACTTCAGTACATCTATTATTAGTAACTGTATAGTGGTTAAGGCTTTGTCATAGAAATGAATCTACGTTTGTCTGGTGACCCAACCTTTTCCTGGTTCTCTGTCCCCAGGCAAATTACTTTGCCTCTCTAAGCTTCATTTTCTTCATCTGCAAAATGGGTTTAATAATTGTATCCATTCTGTTATAATAAAATGAAATAATGAATGTATAGTGTTTAGTACAATGCCAGCAAAATGCTGTCTAGTAATAATAATAATCTTCCAGTAAACCAATCTCAGTGTAGATGGCAATACCCTAGCATGAAGGGGGTCATTGAAAGCTGCTAGTTTAAATAGTCTTAAGTTTTGTTCTTAGAGAAATTTAATTCTCCGTGTTTCCCTCATGTGGTACTCAGAGCAATAGATCATTTATTATTCATTTAAAAAGTTAGGAGTATCTGCTACCTATAAGGCATATATGCATTTGTTGGTAATTAATAGAAAAAGTATCAAGTTTTTCTTTTTTATTTAGTGGTTATTTGCATATTAAGTTTCAGGGTACTAAATGAAGGGTGATTTTAAAACCAAAGTAACAGTGTGTGGGGGGGTGTGGGGGTGAGGATGAGAGTGGGGGTGGTGGGAACTGTCCAGATAGCTCTTCTGCCCGGTCCAGACCTCAGCAGGATATTGGTGAGCTGCTTTTGGAGTCAGGAGTGTCTCTCCCAGCCTTTGGGGTTCAGGCTATGGGGACTGCAGATTCACCGGCCAACTGTAAAAGCCCTGAGCTCATCTTAGCACTTGTGTTCTGAGTTACCCATGTCCTGTGAACTGGTAAACAAGCTGCCCTCCTTTTTACTCCCCAGCGTCAGTGGGAAGTACAGCAGCCACCTGATTTCCGGTGCGTGGTTGCAAATGTCTTGGCTTAAGCAATTTCTTAACGAGGTGACTAAATCAACGGGTAGGCTTGGTGTTTGTGTAGACGAAGACTTAGAACCTGTTTGATGTGGTGCAATTTTAGTGTCTGTGATCCTTCCAGTCATTTCGGTCTACTGGCCCTGAAAATTATTTACATTTTAATTAGGAGTGTTCGACCCCCTCTAAGAGGAAAGTCAAGTGACTTATTTACTTCCTACTGGCAGGGCCCTAAAGAAACAGCTTAAGCGGCTTGGCGAGCCATTGAACCAAAATAAAGTAACTTGCTGAAGAGCAACACCACAACCCCACTAGTTGGCTTTGCTTCGCCGCTGGGGCATCTCAGGAGGACCAAACCCGAAATGAGCTGCTCCCATAGCAATCAGACAGCTTCACGCCCACCCCACCCCCCGGGAAGCAAACTTCAGAAGGTTTTATTTACATATGTGTACAGCGCTTGCTCCTTTCTGTTTGCATAGCCCAGGAATGAGTGGTTCTCTGTGTCCTTTCTTGGATAAGCTCATCCTTTTACTCATTTAACCTTTTCCTTGTTTAAAAAGAAATATTTTTAAATATTATGCAGCCTTATCCCCCTTCTGAGACAGAGTACACTGAACAAAAAGCAAACTTCCTTTGATGACACATGGCTGTCATGATGGGTTAGTCATTGAACCCACAAGGGCCACCGAAGTAGGAGGGCCTCTTTGCCCCAACATTAAATAATCCCACACTGCTGCTCCCTGAGTTCCTGTTTCAGCCTTTGCGTATCTTCCTTCCCTATCCAGCTGCCTGTCTCTAACTTTCTCCACTGGTAACTTGTTATTTTTAATCTACCAGAAACTAGGAAATCAGATAAGACTGTTTCCTAGAACTGGAAAATCAGATAAGCCTATTTCCTAGAACTAAATGCCTGACATAATGTCCTGTGAGAGAAGTGCATGAACTTCCCTGCATATTTGACTCTTACTTGGGATGCTTTTGGCTGCAAATAAATGAAAACCATCACTCATCATGGCTTAAATAACACAGAAATGTATTGCCTCCAGAACAAGAAGGCTCCAAGCAGTGTATAGGCCGGGCCCGGCAGGCCTCACTGTTCCCCTGGGGGCGTCTAACAGCTGCTCTGTCTTCTTTTGTGGTTGGCTTCATCCTGCAGCTGGTTCATGCAGTATTTCTGTAGCAGTTTCGGAGGAGCATCCAGATGCAGGAATCTTCCAAGGACGGAGAGAGAACATCAACCTGTGTGTGTCTATTAGAACAGAAGGAAACTCGCCCAGAGGCTCCCCAATGTACTCACTTCAAAAATGGTCTCTCCTAAATGGGCAGAGGAGATCCAGTTCTTACGATCAGTTTAGACTGACTAGCAGCCACCCTAGACCAAACTGGAACTCCCTTGGAAAAAGAAGAGGAAAAATGGACATTGGGAAGAAACCAATAGTGTGTGCTAGAAATTGGAATTATTTGTCTATTTACGATTATTTAAAACATTTTTTCTAGTTTTTTTTTTTTTTTTTGAGAAGGAGTCTCACTTTGTCACCCTGGGTTGAGTGCCCTGGTGTCATAGCTCACAGCAACCAGAAACTCTTGGGCTTAAGTGATCCTCTTGCCTTAGCCTCCCAAGTAGCTAGGAGTACAAGTGTCCACCACAATGCCAGGCTAGTTTTTCTATTTTAAGGAAATAGAGACAGGGTCTCACTCTTGCTCACGCTAGTCTCAAAATCCTGAGCTCAAGCAATCTATCTGTTTCAGCCTCCCGGAATGCTGGGATTACATGTGTCAGCAACCACGCCTACCCTTTTTTTTAAATTTAAGACTATGTCTATTATTTAGATTTGGAAAAGATCACTTTTAGAAAAGTGAAATATTGCCTAGGAACCTATAGCTCACTGGCTAGGGCGCCAGCCACATACACTGGAGCTGGTGGGTTATAATCCAGCCTGAGCCTGCCAAACAACAATGACAACTACAACCAAAAAATAGCCAGGGTTTGTGACAGATGCCTATAGTCTCAACTACTTGGGAGGCTGAGGCAAGAGAATCATTCAAGCCCAAGAGTTTGAGGTTGCTATGAGTTGTGACATCAAGGCACTCTGCCCAGAGTGACATAGTGAGACTCTGTCTCAAAAAAAAAAAAATCTAAATGTTATTTTAACTTAAAATCAAATGATAACCAGGAACATTTAGTGAAAAATTATCTTTGTCATGAACTTATAAATGTAGACAAAGTTTCAAGGTCTTCTATGTGAAAATGACAACGCTTGAATGATTCAACCTAGAGACTACACAGTTTATCACAAGGAAAGGTTCAGAGAAAGGGGCTCTGAACAGGGAAGAGGGCAGAGTGGAGGAAGGGGTGTGACTTTCCCTGAAGGTTACACACCCTTCCAGTGATTGCAGGCAAATGTGTCAAGTGAGAAGGATATCCTGGAGATATTTTCTTTTTGGAAAATATCAGAAGATCTTAAGACCTAGATCACAGTCTAGGGTGTAAACACCTATGAATCAATTAGGCAAATTTGTTTGTTTACTGTAGCTCTAGAAAACATCTCCCTTTATGAAGACATCAAATGAGCTTTTCTTCAGTTACCATTAGAATATAGATGAAATATTCTTCTAGATCCACCAATGGACACCTCCCCTCCCATCCACTCATTTATAGAATTTAGGTTTCCAAGATAGCACTTCTCCTTCCAAGTGGTCCCTGACTTAGCTCCCCATCTCCCAGTTTGATTTTCCATCCTCTTATTTGCTCCCTTAGCACTCCGTGCACACTTCCAACCTGACCACACTGGATTACAATCTTTGTTGTTCTCTTTGTCTCTAAATGCCAAGGAGGTTGACTAAGGAACCAGATTCTAACTATTTTGTATATCCACAGGGTCTTCATCCTAAAGAAAAATCTGTCTGAAGGCTAAATGAATAGAGAAGTAAAGAAATGAAGGAGCAAAGGAACCAATGATTTTTCCAGCTTATCTAGGAAGTCAGGTGCCCAGTCAGGAACGGAACCCTACACTCCAGGCTATTTTCCAATCCACCAATATGCTAGATCTACGCAGGTGGTATATTTGTTTGGGATTTTATTTTAAATAAATGCTCTAAAACTAAGCGAGGACAGGTAGAGTTTGGGGACACTGGAGACAACATGACCCTGGCATCCCAGCATTGGTATGCGTAGGGTTTTAGGAATGTCAATGTGGCTCAAAAAGACTTTTTGTGAAAAAACGCAGTCTCTCAATTCTCTTCTTTAAGGCATCTTTGCTTACCAGCCACTTACTCCACTGCATGGGAGACTCATGCAGCCCACTTCGAAGACTGAGCCCTAGCCTGTCTCTCACCTGCCCTCCCCATTCTAATATACACAAAAGCCAAGATGCTGTGAACTCAGTGATAATATCTTTAAGAAACCGCCATCATTCATTTTGTCTTTGTGATTTCCCTGTTATCTCACCATCTTGAAGGATGAAACTGTTTTATTGCAGAGTTTCAGAGTCACTTCAAATTTAAGTAAAATCATAGAATGCTTTTTTCTTGGACCAGAATCAGGCAAAAAGTCTCACTCAGTTAAAGGGAGAGTAAGGGATCCCCCTTTTTCTCACCCAGGTTTACTATATACAGATTACTAACTGGCCACCTAATACAATTAAAGAGGGGGAAGGGCTTATTCTTGTTCTGGTTTCTATTTGACCAAATGTCTACCAGAGCCACACACCCATCACTGCCTTCGTGTTGTCCGCAGGGGAGCATAATGCGGAACGTAACTCTCGCTCACTCCTGAAAAGCTGGATGACCCATTACTGTACGGGGGACACATTCCAGAGGAGAGACTGCCCCTGGGACTGATGAAAGCATCATTCTTGCTTCACATTTCAGGACTTTTGGGAATTATCAGCACATCAAGTCCTGACTGGAAATGCCAATATGTTTTAAATTTCACAAACTACAGCAGATAACTTTGCTGAAAATGAAATTTTGCCAAATATAATTTGACCAAATATAAATTATTTGTAGTTTGATTTATTTTTAAAGCAGTTTGATCAATTAGAACAATTGGTACAAATACTAATGCGTATTCAAAAGTGAGTAAACACAATCAGTCTTCCCTCCGTGCAGGTGATCTTGGTGAATAAGGACCAGAGGTAGCTTTGCGGCTCTCCGTGAGTCTTAAAGAGCACTTGTGTTTGATTGTTATAATTGCTTCCTTTTTTTTTTTTTTTTTTTTTTTTTGGCCAATTACTTATTTTCTTTGCTCCATACTTAAAGCTGGAAACAAAGAATTATTTAACAACAATGTATATTCAGAAAAATCTAAATAACCAACAGAAGTGGATTGGGTAAAACAACCTAAATATCAATTAATAGAGAAATCTGTTAAAGCTGAGGATTCTATATTTTCTTCCATGATTTATTTTATTATTTAAGTTCTTTTGTTAATTTCCCCTTGGCATAAAAACAATGTTAATATAAAAAATAATTAGAGAGTACAGGCATGTTTTTTTAAAAAGAACATTATAAGTCACCTACCTGGTTGAAACATTGCGTTATTTCCTTCCAAGTTTTTTTTTTTTTATCTGCACACACACATACCCATGTGTGCACGTACGAGCATACAAAAACACACAACTCCTGAAAGCAAGATCACGGCCTCATAAAGCTTCATAATTTCTAGTAAAACTATATGTAAGAAGCCATGAATGGTTGGACCTTTCAGTAGTTTCAAAGAATATTCTATCATCCAGAAACAAATTAAGAATTATTACGACTACAAATAATAGAGAAATGTTGTACATGGACAAAATGCTTAAAGCCACATAAGGGGTTGTGATTCACCCCCATGATTAATACTAATTTCTAATATTAAAAAAATTCAGTTTCTATAAATTAGGAACTTTAACCAGATTGTCCTATTAGACACTTTTCGTTAGTCCCTATTTGCTTGTAGCCAAGTCACTTTGGACTACGTTTTTGGGAGATGCAGGGTCAGTTCAGTTTTAAGCTGGTGTCAATATCGCTCTGCCTGAGATGTCTGTATCAGTCATTTCCAACCCATTTGCTCTGAGGCACACAACATCTGGTGTCCAAATTAGTGACGCACTGCAGGCCTTGTTCTGAAAAGAATTTTAAGTGACTTTTACAAATGTATTCAACATAGCAAAGTAAGCAAAAATAAGAAAAGCTGTGTGGAAGGCACACGGGAACTCCCAGTTCTATGTTACACCCTTCCTGTAAGTCAAAACCTAGCTTGAAATAGAAAAAAAAAAAATTAAGAAATAAGCCTGAAATGTAAACAGATTGAAGAGACACACCTTTTCCCCAAAATAAGAGACGTCACATATAAACACACACAGCAAAAGACTGATGAGACCATTATGAGAATTAGGGCACAGCAGGGTATGTTCTAGGGTTTCACGTGATTCTTACAGTCAAGTCTGGCCAAAGTAAAAAAGAAACATGAACGTTAATTGACTGTACCTTTTAAACTAGCTAGAAGAGAATAATTAAATGTTCCGAACATAAAGAAAAGATAAATATTTAAAGTGATGGATATCCCAATTACCCTGATTTGATTATATGAATGTATCGAATAACCACATGTATCCCAAAATACATACGTTCAATGTATATCACAAAAAAAGTAAAAGATATAAAGAGACACGATTGTTATAAAAATCACATTATCATCTGTAAATACATGCTGGTTAAAGAGGAGAAATAAAAGGTTTCCTTCACTAAGGTCTAAGAGAAATTTTTTGTGGGTTTTCCCAAAGCAAAGACAAAGTGACATAAGGGTTAACTTGGTCAAAAACACCCTAACCATAACAATAAAAGATTGCCCTGTAGAAGCCAGAGTAGCATCCAGGCTGACAGGCCAGGAGGGCAAAGCACTTAGGTTTTAGCAGTTATGAGCTATTAGACATATACTTTAACAATTTTCTCTTTAAAAGAAAAAAAACCGTAACTGTGGGAAGAGTGGAGTAAAGAATGTTCCAAGAAATATTAGTCTACCCGCCTTGTGAAAAAGGGCTTTTAAAAAATTAAATACTAGATAAAGTAACAGGGGGAGATATACAGGTCAGGACTACTCAGTAGTTAGCTGTGCTAAAAACCAAGACTCAAGGCAGATCAGTTTTAAGGAGGAAATGAAGAAGCATAGTGTTCCCTTAAAATACAGGACATCTCCCATGCTGGCAAATACTGCCTGCCTACTTACGCATTCGCTCCTTTATTTAGGTCTATCAAAAAGTGGAGACCGTGTGTGGTGCCTCATGCCTATAATCCCAGCACTCTGGGAGGCTAAGGTGGCTGGATTCCCTGAGCTCAGGAGTTTAAGGACAGCCTGAGCAAGAGCAAGACCTGATCTTTAAAAAATAGCCAGGCATTGTGGCAGGCATCTGTAGTCCCAGAAATTTGGGAAGCTGAGGCAAGAGAATCGCTAGAGCCCAAGAGTTTGAAGTTGCTGTCAGCTATGACACTACAGCACTCTACTGGGGGCAAGAAAGTGAGACTCTGTCTCAAAAAAAAAAAAAATTAGGAAAGTGGAGAGGAGGCCCAACCTGTTTCAAGTAAAATCAGAAAGAAACTTGAGTTGTGTGTCACCATTCACCTCCTCCTTGTAACTTTCTTCTCCCCCAGCTTAAAAGGATGTTTCCCTTCAGTCTGAAAGAAAGAGGTGGTGGCATTTAGCCCTGATTTCCTGGGATTCTGCCAGGGCTAGAGGAAAAAGGCTTAGGATACAACCCAAAGAAGAATGCCGGTGCTGGAAATATGGTGCCCAGTCACAGAGCTAAACCCCAGAGAGAAGAAGCCAATGGGCCCAACTGGGCATGAGGAAGATCCCAGAGACCTTTTTGGGCCCAGTTATATTCTCAGGACCTTCCCTTGCTGAGGGAGGGGTAGAGAAGGGGCCTGTTTCCACTTTTAGACTCACAAGGTTCTCATTCCCCTTGCCCCAACAGATCTGATTCTCACTTGATCTTATCTACTTACCCTGTACCGTGAGACAGTTTTAAACCAGGATTGGCCCTCCTCAAGGCTGCCAGAGGTTATTCTGGAGTTTATGAAAATTGAAAGGGTGAGGGTACTCTATTAGGAGCCAGGCTTCCTAGCGACAGCCCCAGAACTTGGAGCCCAGCCAACCTGAGCAAAGGTAACCTAGCCCAGTTAATTCCCACTTCCTCACCCCCTTTTCTTCTTCCCCCTCAGCCCAAGATGCTGGGCACCATCTTCTCCAGCCTTTGCCTTGTTCACTCATCCTTAGTTCTCTTCACTGCCCTCTCCCGTTCTCCCCACACCAGGCATGGCAATAGAGCTTTCTTCTCCTGGACCGGGCATCGCTCTGCTTCCAGAAACTCAGCCCTGGTTCTTGGTCCTTGGTTGGGAAGCTGCTGCCTGGAAAGAAACAAGGAAGTGAACACAAGGGCCTCGGCTGCGGGCCTTGGCAAATGAGGCAGAAAATCCTATAAGCTGCCGATCACAGACTGTGATGTCTGCTTTCCTCGTAATACAGATTCAGATAAGGAAGCTGAGGTCCCAAATGACTTGCTCAAGATCACACATTTATTTTTTGCCAAAGTGAAAACTGAATCCAGCTCACACAAATGTCACCCAATTGATGTTGCTGCTTCCATTGTGCCATATGGAAACAGAAAGAAAACTGTGGTCGCTCCAGAAATGCTGATGCTAACAGGAACGTGGGGGAAGATCTGAGGAAAGCTCGAAACTACTTGCAGATACTATGAGACTATAACAGAAAAGTCCAGATTGAATTTTTTTAAAGCTTGCTTTGTCTATGAAAAAAAATAATATTGATGAAGGGAATATCCATATAGGGCAAAACATTTGAGAAGTCTGAGAAATATTGATTACATATTTTCATAGCATCAATCAAAAGAAAACAGGTAGAACTGAGAACATGGGATGCTTGGTTTTCCATTCTTGAGATACTTTACTACTAATCTGAAAAGAGCAGACCAATAACTATAGGCCCACATGGGAGAAAAACACAATGAAATTCAAGAAGGGGAAAGGGAGGCCCGGTCCTGCCCACCTGTCAGGCACAATGTAGAGGTATCTGGCACACGTCCTGGGTAAAGGACCCCACTACAACTCACACTCTGGACTCGACCTTACATATGCAAGTGATGGAACCTAATCCCATGTATCTTCACGTGAACCCATAATAATAAAAGAAAAAGAGGTGGAATTTCACCACTATTTCTGCCTTTTCCCCTAGAATTATGCATTATATTGATAATCTTGGTCAACTGAAAATATTCTGTCTGTAACTATCAAGTTGGTGAAGGCATTTTTTTTTTAAGGAAAAAATAGTGTCCTTTTGTTTTATTTATTTATTTTATTTATTTATTTATTTATTTTTTTTGTAGAGACAGAGTCTCACTTTATCGCCCTTGGTGGAGTGCTGTGGCGTCACACAGCTCACAGCAACCTCCAGTTCCTGGGCTTAGACGATTCTCTTGCCTCAGCCTCCCGAGTAGCTGGGACTACAGGCGCCCGTCACAACACCCGGCTGTTTCTGTTTTGCAGTTCGGCCGAGGCTGGGTTTGAACCCGCCACCTTCAGTATATGGGGCTGGCGCCCTACTCGATGAGCCACAAGTGCCACTCAATAGTGTCTATTTTAAAACCAAATCATAACACATACGTATAGACATCAGTTTTGAGAGGAAGAGATATTTTAAAATAGTGCATGAAGTGGCATTTAAAATAAACCATTGTGTCAGAGTTGCCTCCCTTACCTATCAAAGTCTTCTAATACTACTCCAATGATTCCATTATTGATTCCAAGCAAACAGTGTTAGTACTCAAGTGTTAGTTTCTGTATGGTTCACAAAGGGATTCTGCCCTCACAGAGGGGGTCTAGGTCAGGACGGAAGAGCTCACAGGATTTGTAAGACAGGGCGAGGAAATCAGAGGGTATAAAGACCTGTAGAGACGAAAAGGAAGGAAAGGATGCAATTGGTTGGGGCAAAAAACTGTCCTCAAATAAATTAGAAATGAGTAGAGGCAGCTGTGGAGGTAGATGGCTGGGATGCAGCTTGAAGGACGAGAGGGATTGCCTGGGCATGGCTCCAGAGCACAAACGTTCACAAAGTCCAAATATTTAAGATACTGTAATGATTTCTCCAAGATTATGCACAATATTTTCATGTCACTCCTTCTAAAAACGCTTATCTTTTTCTATGATGGTGAACTTTTCCAAGTCCCCCTGTCCCAGCCATTTCTGGCAGCCTTTTAATATGATCGCAGAGGAGTAGAAATGCTACCAGCCTGTGGACTTTTTGCTTATGTATCATAGACACCCCCTCCAGCACAGCCCACACTGAATCTTCATTTTACTGAATCTTCATCACCTCACGCCCATTAAAATGGCTATTATAAAACATTTCTTTAAAAAGACAAGTGTTAGCAAGGAGGTGGAGAAATTGGAACCCTTGTACATGATGGATGGAATTGCGTAATGGCATGGCTGCTATGAAAAACAGTACGGAGGTTTCTCAAAAAATTAAAAATAAAACTACCATATGATTCAGCAATCTCGCTTCTGGTTATGTACCCAAAAGACCTAAAAGCAGGATCTCAAAGAGGGATCTGCACTCCCACATTCATTGTAGTATTATTCATAATAACCAAGATATGGAAACAACCCAAATGTCCATCAGTGGATGACTGGATTAGGAAAATATAAATACAATGGATTATTATTCTGCCTGTAAAAGAAAGGAAACACTGGCATATGTGACAACATGAACCCAGAGGACATGCTAAGTGAAATAAGCTAGTCACAGAAGGCCAAATACCGCATGATTTCACTTACAGGAGGTGTCTAAAATAGTCAGACTCAGAAACAGAAAGTAGAGTGGTGATTGCCAAGTGCTTGGTGGAGGGGAGGAAATGGGGAGTTATTGTTCAACGGGTCTAAAGTTTCAGTTCTTCAAGATGAATAAGGTACGTTTAGAGATCTACTGTACGACATCGTGGCTTATGGTTAATAACACTGCGCTGTGCACTTACAAATTTATCAAGGGTAGATCTCTTGGTAAGTGTTCTTACCACAATAGAAACATGAAGCTGGCTCAGCGCCTGTGGCTCAGCAGGCTAAGGTGCCAGCCGCGTACACCTGAGTTGGCGTGTTCGAATCCAGCCTGGGCCTGCCAAACAACAATGACTGCTGCAACCAAAAAATGGCCAGGCGGTTGTGGCGGGCGCCTGCAGTCCCAGCTACTTGGGAGGCAGAGGCAAGAGACTCACTTGAGCCCAGGAATTGGAGGTTGCTGCGAGCTGTGATGCCACAGCACTGTATCCAGGGTGACAGCTTGAGGCTCTGTCTCAAAACAAAAACAAAACATGAAGCTAAACAATAATGAAGGGTGAATATACTCTTTAAAAAATCAAGTATACACAGGGAAGCAGAGAACATGAAAACAGAAGGTAGCTGGGGCCACAAGCAGAACTAAACCGCCAGGGTGAAACAAATTAAGCTGCCCCATTAGCCTCTTAGGCCCATTATTTTCTACATACTCCAAATTAGAACAGTGCATATATTTTAATTTTTGTCATTTTGCTAATTTGATAGGCAAAAATATTAGTGCATTGTTTTACCCCCAGGGGCTGCAAAAACATGACAGGCTTTTTGCCAAAGTCTCCACTCTGCCAACTCCTGACTGGTCCCTTATGGAAAAGGCTATCTTGCATTCGGTTGTTCTGGAGCAAGCTCCAGGATGTTTTTCAAAGGCAACATCAAAAGGCCAAATTAAAAAGTGGAGGGTTCCCTATGGACTTCCTATTCTTTTTTGGTCTGAAGAAGGCGTATCCTTTGGTAAGGAAGGGAATCAGTGGTCAAAGAAATGATCTCATCCTTGAAGATAAGACCAGCCCCAGTTTAACAAGAAGTGCCTCTGTCTCCTGGAATCGAGATAGTGCAATACCCTATGTATAAGCACACACTCCCTCCTAGGGACATCATTCCCTCACAGAGCCACCTGCATGCAAGGAAGGCTGCGAGGCATGTGCAGAACTCAATGAATGAGTCACGCCTTGCCCTGCAGACCAGGTGACCAGTGCGCCCAAGGCTGCAAGAAACACTGGCAGTGCATCTTTGGCTTTGCCCAGCCTAATGCCTGCCTCCTCCACTGGTATATGTCTATGCTTTCCTCACCTGCTAGTAAAAAGAAGAAAAGATGGAGCTGGGTGATATATAGCCCCTTTGGGATTTGTAATCAGACAAGGGAAACCAACAGCTAAACAGAATTAACAAAGGCCTGCATCTGTTGGGTTGTTTTTAAAAAGCTTTGCTGAAGTATAATTTACATATGATAAAATTCACCCATTTTTAAAACATACAATTCAATGATTTTGAGTAAATTTACGGTTGTGTAATTTGCCAACTTTCCATTCCATCACCCCCGCCAAAGACCTTTCATGTCCATTTATAGTCAATCCCTATTCCCATTTCTAGTGACAAAACAACCACCTTTCTACTTTCCGTCTCATAGATTTGCCTTTCCTAGAAATTTCACATACAATATGTAGTCTTTTGTGTCTGGTGTCTTCGGTGAGCGTGATGCTACTGAGACACTCCAGCATCGTAGCAGGGATTAGGACTTCTTTATCTTTCATTGCTGCAGAATATATTTCATTGTATGGATAGATCCCCTTGTATTTTCATTCACCCTTGATAGACACTTGGATTGTTTCCAGTCTGGGCTATTATGAATGAACCTGCTGAGAACATTCCCATACATGTCTTTGTATTAACATATGTTTCACTTCTTGTGGGTGGATAACTAAGGAGTAGAAATGTTAGGCCATATGGCAAGTTTAACTTTTTATAAACTGCCAAACTATTTTCCAAAGTGGCTATAGCATTTCACACCCTGACCAGCAAGGTACGAGGGATCCACTTTCTCTGCATCGCCTAATGCTTGGTATTGTCTGTCTTTTGTAGTATTTTTAGTGAATTTACTTGTTCTTAAGACTCGGATATTTTTTCTACCTGCCTGTCCCAGAAACCGCTGAGCTTAAGCACAAGATTTGGGTCATAAATGGCTAAAGCTTTTGAGGCTGCGGTAATTTGGGGAAGAGTTTGGTTGTGAGAGAGGGACCATTACGTGCCTGCTGTTATAGCAAGGGTGGGGTAGAGCAAGGCCAGACACCTCTGTTGTCCATCCTTCATTGTCTAGGGCAGAAAAACCAGTTCTTCCCATGACAAAAAGCTTTATTCAGATTAGAAATTATGTCAGCTTCTCATGAAAGAATTAACGAGCATTTCTGAGCACAGTTAGTTAGGGGAAAATGGTATTTCTCACATACTGCAAAAAACGAACTAGTTTAACTTCAATATTTTTGACTATCTGTTGTGAACAAAACATCATGTTAGGAGATTAACAGAGCAAAACAAAATCTCTGATTCTAGACATTTAAAAATCTGTTCACTCTGGCATATGGAAGGGAGGAGGAGGAAGGGCGGTTAATAAACATTGTTGAGTCACAGACACCTTGACCTATGTCTAAGAAGTTAGTGTGGGTGCGTGTAAAGGGGTGGGAAGTTGGGCAAATGCTTACCAAAAAATTAATTTGGGGACAGTTAATGATTATAACTCAAAACCAACCTGTATGATTACTTAATTCTGAGAGCTTTGAGCTGCCTTCCTATTAGAGACCCTTTAAGAAACTTCTGAGTAGGTCCATGTATGACTCATTGCCCACGATTTTAAAGCTATTCCAGAGTTTATCAACATCTTGGGCAGCCCTTGTGGAGGGTTCAGAGGAGGCAGGCCTGGAAAGTGAGAAAGTTTTGCAAGTATATACTACAGACTCGCCTTGTGCGAGCGGAGGAGAGATTCAGACAGGTGGGACACGTTCTGGGTGGTA
This sequence comes from Perodicticus potto, assembly GCA_963574655.1. Lineage (NCBI taxonomy): Eukaryota > Metazoa > Chordata > Mammalia > Primates > Lorisidae > Perodicticus > Perodicticus potto. The sequence goes on along the minus strand of CAUYRH010092918.1, from coordinate 1,019 downwards.
TGGCCAGATAGAAGGAGAAGAGGTTGAATCGGTCTCTCCATTACAAAATAGCTTTTTAAACTATCCCTGAGCTGTGAACTGGTGGTATGCTGGAACCCTGTGAAGCCAGTTGTGTGCCTTTCTTTCCAATTCTGTGTTCAATGTCTATAACTGCAAAAACCATCAATCAGGCTGTCCCACTCACCATCCACCCCAGAATAGCTGTTAAACTTTTACCAGCACAGCACTGTACAAACTCTCCAGCAAGGCATTCTCGTGATCCTCCTTTGAACCTAAGGAAGAGTTCTCAGGCTGGCTTTGGAAGGCATTTGCAACAAGCACTACAAAAGACTCAGATAGTTTAACAAGAAGGAAACAAAGAGCAGGTTAGCCAGTCTTTTATTCACTTAGAGAAATGATAGCAACAGGTGTTCTTAGATTTGACACAAAAACTAACATATACGGTCAGGGTTGATCACTGGGAATTAAGCTCACAATCTTGTAAGACAGATAAAACAGCTTTATAAATAACTATGATATGAGGCAGAAGGTGGTCAGAGGCACAAAGTACAAACCAGAGGAGATTATTCAGAGGAGGGTGAGGCTGAGCATACAGAACATTCAGGTGCAGGGCCTCTGAGAGCTGAGAAATGCCCAGGGTCTGACCATTTTTGAGCCTTCCTGTGTACTAAAACATGAAGAAATGCTAAAACAGGGTTATAAAAATTATGGCCTATTTTAAATGTTTCCACTAAAGATATTGCTACTTCTAAGACAGCTATACACAAAATACAATGCCATGGCTCGGCGCCTGTGGCTCAACAGGCTAAGGCGCCAGCCACGTACACCTGAGCTGGCGGGTTTGAATCCAGCCTGGGCCTGCCAAACAACAATGACGGCTGCAACCAAAAAATGGCCGGGCGTTGTGGCAGGCGCCTGTAGTCCCAGCTACTTGGGAGGCGGAGGCAGGAGACTCGCTTGAGCCCAGAAATTGGAGGTTGCTGTGAGCTGTGATGCCATGGCACTCTCTCCAGGGTGAC
>CAUYRH010092917.1:0-22894 GCA_963574655.1 Perodicticus potto | reverse complement strand
TATGGGCTTCAGATACAATCAGAGATATTTTCATCAACCTGATTGCGATAACATTCAAGAGACTTTCTCATTACTTTGTGAGAACAATTTTGATCCGTATTTAGAAGTTTTCTCCTAACCCTTCAAATATGTACCACAGGTGTGAGGATAGAGGGCGGGATCACACCTGTGATTCTGTACTCTTGTTGTTTTGGAATTTTAATTGCGCAAATTCTTTGGGGTCCGTTTGGAAACTGCATTGTTCTAGAAAACATACTGAATCCTTCAGAACCAAGCAGCACTGTGAACTGAAAAGTTCTTCAGATTGCCTTTGTACTTGAGGTCTTTCTGTTTATGTTTGCTCTATAACACGAGGCACATGCTCTTGTGGGGGCAGGTTTATAGCTACTAATCTGTAGGGGTTTCATTTGGCATCACCCACAGTGGGCATGGGAAAAGAGGATGGGTAGATTTATTGTCACTAACTCATACACGGATGGAAAAGCACTGGGGCTTTCTCTTTGTGGGAGTCTTCCATAGACTTTATCTCCAGGGGAGATGGCTGTGGGTCCAAAGGGCTTTCTCACAATGTGACGTGGTTTTCCCTGAACAAGATGACAACTTGACACTATGATGATTCCACAGCTGCAGAATTGAAACTTACGACCAACAGAGTTTGACAGAAAATTTGTGACTGAAGAGTTCAGTATTCACGTATCTTCCCCAAATCCATTTTCACATTGTTTCAGATTTCAGTGGATTTCTTTCATTTGTCCCAGCTTGATGGTTTTTTGCTTTTTTTTTTTTTTTTTAACTCATTGAGAGGAGTTTAAGGTCACAGCAAAGTTGAGAAAAAGGTACGGAAACTCTCCACATACACCCCGCCCCTAAATACATACAGCTTCTCCCACATCAACAACCCTAGAGTGAACCCACATTCACATCATAATCAACTAAAGTCCATAGTTTACATTAAGCTTCCGTCTTGGTGCTGTGTGTTCTATGCTTTTGGATAAATACCAACGCCATGTATCCCAGTATTCTAGAGAGTAGGGACTATTATTTCTGCTGCCTATTCTGCTATACTACCACAAACGGAAACTTACAAAATTATTACGTCTTGCTTTCCTGAGTATCCTTATACTGAACAAAGGATTTTGCAGACACGTTACAGCCAGCAAGGCCTAATAAAAAATGTTTGAAGTTCACAAGCGCAATGTACATGTACGCTGTTTTCTGTGAGATGAACAATTATGAGTAACACAGAGTTTAACACAAATCAATGTGAGGAAGAATGTTCAAAGGTTTTGGAAACTGGAGGTAGTAAGTCTCCCTTCTCTGCAAATGTTTCAGAGAAAGCTACATAATTATTTTCTATGTAATATAGGAAAAATCCTATTTGGTGACTGAATGCATGAATTCTAAATTATCTTGCAGTCTAATATGGAAATAATTTATAAATCATTCGTTTAAAATCATGTGAAATATTTTTCAAAAAAATCTAAAATGTGGCCACTTCTAAGTTATCCTTCTTCCTTACAATTTGTAAATCAATTCCTTCTTCAATTGAACTGTTCTAAAATGATAAGTTTTTAAAATATAGCTTGATTCTATTCAACCTTCAACTTACTTTAGAAGACCAAAATTAAATTACGTGACTTTATAATTTTTTTCAATACTCGTTTTTCAGCCAAAGTTATAAATTTAATGATTTTGATATTCTTTGTTTGTTTGTTTGTTTTTCACTTCTAACTTGTCTACAGGGAAAGAAAAACATGATCACAAATTAAAATAATAGTATTTCAACTTTTTCATATTAATACTGAATATTTACAGGTTGATTATATGGAATATTTACAGTATGATTATATCAATATCCAGGTTTAATGACAGTGTTGTCATAAATGAAACTAAAAATCACAACAAATTATAAGTAAATGCATACCATAAAAAAGCCCAAATTGAATGTCTTACCTTTATATAATTATATAGTACCTATAAAATCGTCACTTTCTGTCCAAGTCAGACACTATTTGTTTCTCACAGACTTTCATTTGTTTGCGTGTTTTTCAGTTATTATGTTTCAGAAAATTCCATTTCATGCTTCCTGCCACACCGTGTTCCTAGAAAACTAAGTAATGAAATAGTGGTATGATAATTGGGAATTGTGGTCCTCACTACACACTGAGCATTGAATAAATCTTAACCTGAAATAAAATATGTCATAAAGGCAAAAACAGAAAATTATATAAGTCTATAATAATATAAGTAATAATAAAAGATGCTCTGGACCACATAAAATAAACTTCAATACCATATGCACGCAAGGACGGGGAAAATTCTATAGCAATGTTAGTTGTAAATATTATATCAGAAATTTCACCACAGTGGCACACTCTTAGGTTTGTTGTGAAAATTTGTGCAGGTCATTAATTAAAATATTTTTTTAAAAAGTTCGAAGCGGAGTAAATGTATTATTTTTTTACTCTTTTTTTGATCAGCATAATTTAAATGTACCACAGAAGTTTAACTATAGGTTCCAGGGTGCCATGAGATAAAAACCATCGAAAAACACCGATTGAAGATGCGAGGTGCTCCCTTTTACTCAAGCCCAGGAAGAAGGAAGCAGCTTTGTTCATCGTCAAGAGTTATTCTGTCTACTGAAGGAGCACAACCCTCCCCGACTCAAATGCTTAAATGCTGACACTTATTTTCCTTCCCCTGTATTAACTTTCAATTTTTCCACCCCAACGTAACTCCAGGTGTCTTTACATAAACCTAAAAAAAAAGGAGAGGTTGAAATGGCTTTTTCTTTAAATAATCCCTTGATTGAGATAAAATGGTGCCTTGGGTGTGGTCGTGGTGAAAGCTAAAGGCGTGAAGGTGATGTCCCAGTTACAGCTAGCATGTGCCGAGTGGCAGCTGTGTGCAAGAAAATACCGTTCTAAAGCACTAGGGCTCAATGCACCTCATCTGCAATCCCCACCACAACATTCACTGTAGTGTTATTTTTTTTCTGTTTTACAGATAAAGGAATTGGGGTGCGGAAACTTGAAATAATTGTCTTAATATCACAAACATAAGGAAGAGAAACCTGGATTTTAAACTAAGTCTGTCTGTCCCTGTAAACTCTGCTCTTTTTCCTTCCCTCACTGGCTTCTTAGGAACCTCGTAAGTGATGAGGAAAGTCATTTGGACTGAATCCCCAGAACAAAGAATGATGCACAATTTGTTTTCCTGCAATGCCACCATGTCTTACACAGATACTTTGTAAGCATAGTATTATGCTCCTTGTATGCAGTATTCAAAAAGTCTTTAAAGTAACACTGTACGTTCAATGCTTACAGTGCAGAAACTAAGCAGTGTTTGATCTGTGTGTGCCAACTCTTAGTTTTGTTTTTTTTTATTATTTTTATCATTAAATCATAGCTGTGTACAATAGTGCAATCAAGGGGCACAATGTGCTGGTTTCATATACAATCTTAACTATTTTCATCAAACTGATTAACATAGCCTTCCTGGCAATTTCTCCATTATTATATGAAGACATTTGTTTTCTGCATTTAGCAAGGTTCGCCTGTACCCTTCTAAGATGCACCGTAGGTGTGACCCCACCAATTACCCTCCCTCCGCCCCAACCTCCCCTCTCCCCTCCCTATCCTTGCCCCTTTCCCCATATTCTTGTGTTATAGTTGGGTTATACCCTTCATACAACAGCTATAGATTAGCTTCATAGTAGGGCTGAATACATTGGATACTTTTTCTTCCATCCTTGAGATACTTTGCTAAGAAGAATATGTTCCAGCTCCATCCATGTAAACATGAAAGAAGTAAAGTCTCCATCTTTCTTTAAGGCTGCGTAATATTCCATGGTATACATGTACCACAAAAACTGAGGAACAAATAATTGAAAAGAACATATGTTTGATTTTATTCAAAAGATAGCTTGCTTTCTAATCCATTTACATCAAGGGAACACTAATGAGGTTCCCTATGTCTTCCCAGGTGGCCTCAGGCCATCATTCCCCAGCCAATGTTGAGCTCCCCACTAATTCCAGGGGAACACCTTCCCCTGCCCAATCTCTGTCCAAAAAAATCATCTTGTGCTTAAGGTAACCCAAGTTGATTTCCTTTTGCTTGGAAAGAAAGAATACTATTTCATATATGCACATGTTTGAAAAATAGATTTATAATAATGTATCTATTGAGTATCAATTAAATACACAGTGTTTAGCTGGATACAAAGATCTGTAGAAACTCTACCCTTGAAATCTTGAAAAATCCTTAGATAGTCCATGGAGATGGATTGGGAAAGTTTCGGTAAAAAAATGGAGGGAGGAAATTTTTGTATTTGTACCGCAAAGTATGGAAAAAATACTGGATATGTCTTTGCATTTTGAGACCAAGTAGGAATCATGTTTGTATTATACACACACACACACACACGTCTTTAACCCAGGCACAGAAAACTCTAAACAGAACCGTGGATCTAAGCCAGAATAACTGGGTTAGCAGAGATGCATATGTGGTAATGGGCATGGCCACCTGCTCATCAAACCTTCACCATGGGCTTGCTGAAAGGCACCTGCTCACCCAACAAATACATTTCCCAGTACCCTGTTTCCCAGGATCTAGATGGGATCGTGTGACTACATGCTGCCAGGAAATAAGAGAAGAAGCGACGTGCATTGATGCATCTTAGGAGGCAGCTGACTCGTCTGTACTTGTTCTTTCCTTTGTTGACATCTTGTCATAGGTTGTCACATCCACTTGAAAGTCTTATGTTGAAATTGGCAAAATCACGTATGGAACCAATCACTGCTTAGAAGAGATTCATCTAATGATTCAGAGCAACCATTTAGAGGTTTCTAGTAGTGAAAAATAAATTCCTCTTGTGTTTGAGCCATTTTGCAGTTTAGGTTTGTCATAGCAACCAGTACTATCCTACACAGCATTCTCAGATACACACACAGTGAAAACTTCTGTATTTTACATGACTGCTTCTTTTTGGAAATTGCATATAAACATTATTTATTCATCTATTTCACTGAACAAGTATTTGCTGAAATCATATCTCTTGCTAATTATTCTCTTAGGACCCGTGAGTCAAATTCAAACCAGGTATGTCTAGTTTCCAATATCCTAAACTATATCGCTTAACTGCAGATGCTGGTGTGGATGTGGAGAGAAGGGAACACTTTTTTACTATTGGTGGGATTGCAAATTAATACAGCCTTTTTGAAAGGAAGTATGGAGAATCCTCAAAGAATCCTCTCCATTTGATCCTGCAATCCCATTACTAGGCACCTACCCAGAAGAAAAAAAAATCATTTTATCATTATGGACCTTTGCACTAGATTGTTTAAGTCAGCTCAATTTACAATTGCCAAGATGTGGAAGCAACCCAAGTGCCCATCAACCATGTATGGATTAATAAACTGTGGTACATGTTTATTCCATAGTTTATTAATATTATACCACATGGAATAATACTCAGCCATAAAAAGATGGAGACTTCACATCTTTTGTATTAACCTAGATGGAGTTTAAACACGTTCTCACTGGAGAAAAAAATTGAGAAGACATAAAAAAGAAAAGTGACTTTGGATATTTCATAAAATCATTGGTGATGATTATTTTTTTCACCGTTTCATATCACTTAATTTAGAAACCACCTTACCATGGATCGTGTCTTACGATACACACCGTTTCTTGTTTAGTGCTATATAAAACAATGTTGTCCTTCCATCCATACTGTTTTTGGTTTGTTTGTTTGTGGAATATGTAATTATAAATTAAGTTGTTTGGTGCAGTCTCTAATTGCTGTGTGAGCTCAAGGGCAGAGCACCCAGGGGAAACTTGAGCTTAGAATTTGCGTGCAGACAAGTGAGCTGTTACCTCCTTCCTCACCATCGCTCAGATCTGTCCACTTGTCTCCACTGCAGGGTCACCTGCCTGCCTTTCAGCCACAGTTTTCTGGCTCCCAGATCACCTGTGCCCTCTAGGCTGCCTTTCAGTCTTGCTTCTCCAGGCCCTTCTGCCAGCAGCCCCAGGATTGTCCTGAAATGTCAATCTAGGTACATCACTTCCTCTGGAAGACTTCCCAGTGGTTCCCAAACCCTTCATAGGGTAACAAAGTCTGTGGCGTTTCAGTAGCTGCCAACAACTCAGCCCATCCTCTCTCCCCTCACACACCATGGGGCCATCCAGTCCCCAGAAGACACCGTACATTCTCTCCCCTCTGGGGCTTTTCCTGGGGCATCTCCTTTGTCTGGATGCTTCCCAGCTCCCACTGCGTCTGTTCAGACATTTCATTTGCCTGATCCTTTGACGTGTGGGTTTGGTGTCTGTCCTTTGCCTCCCCAGGGCATGCTGCTGTGTCCACACTGGAGCCCTGTGCTGTAAAGCCCCTGCGTCAAGACATCAGGAAGACTGAAGGGGAGCAGTCATAGGTATCCCAAAGTCACCAGACATGGGGAAAATGGGAAATGCTACCTTGATCTACAAAATGGGTGTCCGCCACGAAATTTTACAAGATACATGTTCATTACAAAATTTTATAAAATATTTGCAAAATATTCTCTGCACGTTGTCATAGCTTTGTACACACACATGAAGTCTTCCTAGTCATGGCAAGCATGTTTCACGATACCTGTCAGTATGCAGATTTGTTTCTTTTTCCTATGTGTGGAGGCTTTTACAACACCCTATAGACCCACTCTGGTTTTGTCTCTTAAGTTCTCTTTTCTTTTTTTTCTTTTTCTCACTTTGTCACCCACAGTACAGTGCCATAGCACCACAGCTCACAGCAACCTCAAACTCTTGGGCTCCAGTGATCCTCTAGCCTTAGCCTCCCAAGTAGCTGGGACTATAGGTGCCCACCACGATGCCCAGCTATTTTTAGAGACGGAGTCTCACTGTTGCTCTGGTTGGTCTCAACTCCTCAGCTCAAGCAATCCACCTACCTCAGCCTCCCAGAGTGCTAGGATTACAGGCATGAACCACCATGCCCAGCCTTGAAGTTCTCTTTTTAACCTGCGGGGAAGAATGAGCATTCCCCTTTCCCCAGGTAGGAATTAGGAAGTCCCATGGGTTTGCAGCTCAGAAAGGGCTTTCTGGGACAGAGAGGTTGATACTCTGCCAAAAACATGTTACTCCTCTTCCAGCGTGCAGAGTCATCACAGGGAAGCAGCTGTCCAGCGGGAATAACATTTGCCACCCACTGGCACCTAGATGGGGAGCAGGTGTGACTGATTGTCACCAACAGGGTGTGAGCAGCACCTGGGGCGGAACTGAGCGTGTCCTCTGTGCCTCCCCGTCCCCCATCCCTACAGAGTGTACATGCGACGGAAAGAGCCAGGCTTGCAACACTACCTGGAAGAAATTCAACCAGCCAGGAGTAAGGGGGAGATGATTCTCTCATGTCAGTCCATTGAGATGTGGCAATTTACTTGGTATGCTAGTGACTGTGACTCTATTCAACAGATTCTTGTATAATCAGTTGTATAATATCTCTAAGATAACATAGTCTCAATGTGTAAAGTGGAAATAATTATATTTTTTGCAGTATTTCCTTATTTATTTATTTATTTATTATTGTTGGGGAATCATTGAGGGAACAATGAGCCAGGTTATATACTGCTTGCATTTGTTGGGTGAAGTCCCTCTATTAATAGTATCCCACCCCCAAGAGATGTGTCACACACGGTGACCCCACACCCCCTCCCTACTTCCCTCTCTCCACTCCCCCACTCCCCCACCCCACACCATAGACAATATCAATTGTGCTCATATCAGAATTGAGTATATTGGATTCTTGCTTCTCCATTCTTGTGATGCTTTACTAAGAAGAATGTGAAATAATTATATTAATTAAACAAATTGAAGTTTTAAACTTGATATAAATAAAATCTTCTCCCTGCTCAGGTGTGGCTCTCTGCCCACTGAACATTCTTCATCGTCCCCCAAACCTGGTAGCTGTCTTAGCCTGTTCGGGCTTCTGCAACAAAATACTGTAAACCGGGTGCTTTATAAACAACAAACATTTACTTCTCACAGTTCTGAAGGCTGGGATGCCTCAGCTCAAGGCTCTGGGAGGTCTGATGACTGGCGAGTGCCTGCTTCCTGGTCCATCATGCACGGCTGTCGCCTCCCTGTGTCTTCCCGTGGTGGTTGAGGGAAGGTTGAGGGAGCTCTCTGGGGTCCCTTTTATAAGGACCCTAATCCTATCATGGGGGCTGTACCCTCATGACCTCATCACCTCCCAAAGGTCCCACCTTCTCACTCCAGCACATTGGGAGTTGGAATTTCAACATAGGAATTTAGCAGGACAGGAATATTCAGTTTCTAGTGCTAAATAGCTAAAATTTTTGACCCCAAGGGAGATACATGGATTAAGCCTGTGTATCTTATCTGATTAGCATTGTAGTAAAGTGGCTTTGCACCTCCCAGACATGACAGGTGCTAAAAGCGGGCCCTTTTTCTTATGGATATACTTCCAGGATTTCTCCAGAGACTTTTCTTTGGAGAAGAAGCTGCTGTATCTACCCAAACAAAATTCCTTTGTACAGGAAAGGCCCATCTTTCTCACTAGCTACTTCTGAATCCTAAGACTCCTCGGCTTCTATCCAGAAAGAACAGCACAGCCTCTGTCAGCCTGAGGCTCCTTGCCCTGACCTCCGGCCCTCTTTTAAATATTTCCTGACCAATATCCCTGTTGCTGACTCTGTTGTAAGAGGCCCCAAGATTCACATAGCTTTGATCCAGCCCCTGAGAGAAGCAGAAGACTTTTCTCCTTTCCCCACCTCCGCTGCTGTAGACCGCTTTCACTCTTTCATTCTGCTATTTGTTAACTATTGGCAACTCCAAATGCAATTTAACAATAGGAATTATGCAATTACTCATACAGGAAAATTATGCTCTCAACCACAAATGGAGAAATTCAGCTCACAAACTCACCCTAAGATAAAAACTGTCCCAAGACTTCTTGCTTCATTTTTCCTTTTTCACCATGCAGCCTATCAAAAATATTAATCCGGCAGGTGAGTTTGTTGTTTTGATATGTTTTCTTATTTTTGACATATGTCTTCGGCAGATAAGCAGTCCAGTCACCTTGCTACAGATGTTTTCACTTTCTGTAATTTATGTCTTCCATTTGAATGGTGCTTTATCATCTTCAAAATTAGAACATTTTTCTAACTATAAGGAGAAAGCATTAACAATTTAGCATACAAATAAGATTTCACATTGATGATTAAAAACAGTTCTATTATCATACAGGAGCCTGGACTCATTTTCCAGGCCCAGGGTTTTGCACAGAGTCGCTTCTCTAGTTATTTCAGAACTTGGAGTTGACAGAGAGACACACGGTAGCCCAGGCTCAGAACGCAGCCGCAGGTCTCCCTGTCTGATGTCCACACTCCCTCCTGCTTAACTTCCTCCTGTCTTGAAGTTTCACGAAGGAAAACAAGCATGCCCAACAATTAGGCTGAGGAATACTAAGCTGCTTCCCTGAATTCCATCATTTTAAATTACAGAATGCAGCACAGTTGTAACCACGGTGTGGAAAAAACATTTGAATGAAGACAGGTTCTGGTGTTAACTCATTTTTATGTTTCCTGTGTCCTGGTGGACCATGGCTTAGAGCCGTGGTTCTCAACCTTCCTAATTCCATTGCCCTTTAACACAGTTCCTGTGGGTCGAGACCCGCAGGTTGAGAACCTCTGGCTTAGAGGGACATCTCAAAGCTTTGGCCAACCCCCTAACTGTAGAGATCATGGCACAACCACCTAGGAACCAGGCATAATAATTTTCTTATATCTGTAAAATAAATTGTAATATAATGTGTTTAGTTCTTTTAAAGAATACAGTGATGCCAGGCAGTCTTTAATTGATGGTATGGAAATTGTTCTCTAGTTTTTTAAGCCAATAACAGATATTAACCAGTATAGTAACAATGACAAATGTAACAATGCATTAACCATATTTTATGTGCTGCCATCAATGTGCTGATGTGTCGTTGAGATGGGAACAGGCAGCCATCCCCAGTTCCATCCTCCTCTTCTCTCCGCTAGTCATAGAACGCCCACTTTTCACCCTCTTCTCGGAATCACAGCTACATTTCCCAGCACCCCTTGCAGCCGGATGTAGCCACATTGCTGTGTCTGGCCAATAGTATGTGAGTTCTTTCCAAGGCATGGCCTTATTCCCCCACATCCTCTCCCTGGTGGCTATACTGGGAGGCAGGGTGATGACCTCCTGGGACTAAATAAATAGATAAAACCCAAATGTTACCAGCCACCGCTAACCTGAATGGCCATTTCATGCAGAGCACTACTGGTCAAGCCCTAACAAGGCTGGATGAACCTACACGCTGACATCTGAAGACTGTTTATTTACTTCCAGGGTTACTGTGATAGACAGCGTGGGGAACTGGACTCCATGGTACCAGTCAAGGACCCAGGGCACTCTGTACACCCATGAAATGTTTACTAACTATAATTTAGTCTAGAATAAAAATACTTTGAGGATATAAGCACTTTAAGATAGAAAGACATTGTGTAACCCTGTAACCTATGAAGGAATCTGTTTAATGTACACTATGATGAGTGATATGATGTTTACTTTCATTGTGAGAATAAAAAGGAAAGGGAAAGCGGAAGCAGAACAGCTCTTTGAGGAGATATCCTGGCTGTTCTCCAGAATTGCTGGCTCTTCTATAAATAAAAGTGAAACTGTTGATCTCTCATCTGCTTCTCCCTTGATTGGCTTGGGTGACAGCTGGACGGACTTCTTAGGCTGGCAACACCAGAAATGACTGAGCAACAAGAGGAACTTTGGATTGGCGAGGACGTTTAATTGGTTAAGCTTCCATGCAGACTCAGCATTTTCTTGAGAGGAAATAAACTAGTGTCCTCATTAATCTAATAGAGTAGTAGTGAAGAAAAAGGAAAAGATACTCTTGTGACTTCAAGGAGCTTCAGGTGGAGTAACTGCTACCTTTATTGAACTATTTTATGTCCCAGGTCCTTGCATATTTCACGTAATGCTCACAATTCTATGAGGTAGGTACTATTAGCCCCATTTTATAGACGAGGAAACTGGGGCATGGAGATGATTAGTTATTTTTCTCCAAGTTACATGATGCCCAAAGTGTAGATCCAAGTTCCTCCACTCCACTGCGGTGTATAACATACCTCCCTCCAGCAGGGGCTGCAGCAGGCTGGTCTCTCTCAGGCCAATTCCAGCTGGTCCCCGGGAGAAGCATACTAGAAAGAATTCAGAGGCCTGGATGAAATCAGATGAGCGGGGCAGGAAGCATGTGCCATGGACAAGACCAGGTGTATCCCCTTCCTGGGGCTGCCATAATGAGCAGTACAAACTGGGTGACACAGAAAACCAGAAGTTCATGGCTCAGAGTTCAGCATTTACGGGTCTGAGAGTAAGTGTGGGGATGGCCATGCTCCCCCTGAAAGGCCTGCTCCAGGCCTCTCCCCCAGCTTCTGGGATTTCCTTGGCTTATGGAAGCAGAGCTCTAATCTTCACATGGCTTTTTCCCCCATGTGCATCTTCGTCCCTGTTTCCAAATTTCCCTTGTGATAAAGGTACCAGATATACTGAATTAGGGGCCCACTATGCTCCAGCATGAACTTCACCATAACTACATCTGTAATGACTTTATTTCCAATTAAGGTGGAAAGACCAATATTTAGATTTAGGACTTCATGGGGCAGGTTAGCACTTAGTATCTCTCGTATCCTGACTTCCTTCAAAATATATATAATTAGAGAAAGCTGTCTCCAGGGCGATATATTAGCATTTTTCATTGTGTAAAATGCCCTCGTATGCTGATTCCTTAACGAACGTCTAATGCTTCCAGGAACTGAAACCAACATAATTGATTCTCTATTTTCACACTAGATAAAGCACATACTAATAATCCCTTATGAAAACTGTTGCAGTTAGAAGTTAGTGGGGCTGAATCACACAGAAAGCTTCTGATAACAGCATTAAAACTCAGATTCTTCAACCAGGATTCTTGATAAAAATATGGCCAACATATTTAGACAGTAGATTTTAGAAATAAGGAAGGTAAAATTCCTGGGAATTCTTGGTCTTCTCTCACTAGTAGAAGATACTGACTTATGACTGGTGCCTCCTTCAATGCAGAAGAGAGCCTGAAACCCTAGAGTAAGAGAGTTAGCGGGACCTCGTCCAAGGTCCAGGTGACAGAAATAAGAGCAGAGAGCCACAAGAGAGCCACAACAGCAGGGGGTTGGAATCACCTCTCCCTACCATGAAGAGACAACACAATTCATCCATGAAAAGATATTCTGTGAGCCATGTATGTTTGTTGATGATTTATTGAGGCGCATGCCATATTTGCTTTGCTTTGATGAGAGAGAAAATAGAAGTTCTCTTTTTGCAGAGGAGAGTGCACCATCTCTCTCAAGTCTCTTGACAGTGAGAACTTTCTGTTTGCTGTGAGTTGAGCTGAAGAAAAATCCTTCAAAGCATGAGCAAGGGGGAGATTTATAAAATGACGAAGGTTGGGCGGCACCTGTGGTTCAGTGAATAGGGCGCTGGCCCCATATACCAAGGGTGGCAGGTTCAAACCCAGCCCCAGCCAAACTGCAACAAAAAAATAGCCGGGCATTGTGGCAGGCACCTGTAGTCCCAGCTACTTGGGAGGCTGAGACAAGAGAATCGCCTAAGCCCAGGAGTTGGAGGTTGCTGTGAGCTGTGTGACTCCATGGCACTCTACCAAGGGTGATAAAGTGAGACTCCATGTCTACAAAAATAAAAATAAAAATAAAAAATAAATAAAATGACAAAGGTTTGTGGCTTTGCAGGCTATGTTTATTAAGATAAATAATGAAAAAGAATTCCACATCAACATCTTTATACCTATTCTGTTGCCTGTTGATGACGGTTACGATGTGGATTTCTGGTAAGGAAAATATATAATAGAAACTATAGTAATATATCTGGGATTTCGGTGTAATTTGTTCACTCAGACAGATGTGTGTTACCTTTATAACTTCATACTTAAGGAGATGGTTAGAAAAGAAGGTAACTAGATCTCCAGACTTAGAATAATGCTCCCAGCCCCTCTGACGGCGATGTTAATGAATGTCTTCCTCGGCTTGCCCTGCGTAAAGTGAAGTCTGTAATTATTTCTAGCCCAGTGATGAATGTCTGTCTACAGGGCAAGGAAATGGCTCAAATAATGAGTGAAATAGAGTTTATCAAGAACTACTAATTTTGGATATTGAGCCTTTGACCCTTGATGTTAAAGAAAATAATAATTTCTCAACAAACTGTTTTTAACACTTAAACAAAATTATACCGACCTAAAAAAGAAAAAAGAATTCCTATAAGTAAAACAATTTGTGTCATCACTTATCTCTCTAATTGCATGTGTAGATTCATTCTTGAAGAAATCAGAAACATAGTTTTGTTAAGACAAAAACCTAAGAAATTAAGGTCACTTTAACGCAGTATGTGGGTCTCTTCGTTTTGTTCCACAAGCTTATTTTTGAACATGAGAAGGCATGTGTCTTCGGTGTATTTTCCATAATAAGAGCTAATTTTTATCCAGAGCTTCCTATGTCATCTCACTTTAGAAGTACTCTTTACTTAAAAAATAGCCCATGATTGCACCAATGTACACAATTATGATTTAATAAAAATTAAAAAAAATAGCTATATTGGGGGCAGGGGTGTAGGAAACTGGAATTTGAGCTGAGGATGTTTGAAAGCTCTTCCAATGTTAAGACTTTATACTGTCAAAACTTTAGTTAAGCTATCCCGTGAAATTCAGGCTTTTCGTGCCCGTGTTCTTTCCGAATTCTGATCCGGGACTGTGGAGAATATTGGACAATATAAGGAAGTGCCTCCTGCCATCGGGGGTTCTCGTTGAGTTCCCTGTTTGCACCGTGAAGCTTGACTTTCCCACAAGGAGAAAGCATCTCAGAGGGTTTGTGCTGACTGCGCCCCACCGGGGCTCTGAGCTGGGGCTCTGCTCACGGACACACTCACCCCTCATGTGGCACCAGGGGAGGAGAAGGGACCAGATTGTTTGCAGTGGTTGCTCTAGTTGGGAATTTTTGTAAACCCGTGAGGATTACAGCCCGCTGGGCTGTGGTGTCAGCAGTGTTCAGAGCACCGCACACTTTGTCTAGAGGAGTCCCTGATCCAAGTCCCAGCCCTGCCACTTGGTGATGAAGCTCGTTTGGTCAAGTTGCTTAAACTGTCTGAGCCTCAGGTTTCTCATGTCTAAAGAGGATATAACAAAATAGCTGCTGTGTCAATTAAATGAACAATAAGCAAATGAGTTCGTCAAGTGCACATGCGCCCTGTGTCTGTTCCATTAAAACCTATGCAGTTCCACCGGCTCGGATTGGGGCTGTGAACCCCGCAGCTTCAGTAATCGGCGACGCGCATGCGGTACGTAGAGCCTCCTGCGTGCTGGGCTCTATTCTAAATCCTCTGCAGACAGTAACTTATTTAATCCTCGGAGCAATTCTTTGGGTATTTTTGTACGTATTTTACACAGCTAAGGAAACATAGACACAGAAGGTCGTGTGACTCCCTGAAATTCACATGGCTAGTAAGTGGCTGAGCAGGGATTTCAGAACTGGCGATCCGGTTGCAGATCCATGATCATAACTGCCTTTCGGAGACCACTCACCTGTACGACCCTCCTCCACATCTTCCATATGAGCTATGGCTCTGCCTAGCTAGTCGCGTCTTCCCCTAGAACCAGAAACTCTGCGGAAATGGGCGCATAACTTTGCAGAGCCAAAGAAATTCTGTTTCAAGGACTACTCTATTGCTGGGGAAAGAATATAACTCTCCTTACTCTGAGATTGCTAGGGGTTTACATTTTTGCTTTTATTTGTATAAGTTTACTAAGTACAAGTGTGATTTTCCTACATGGATATATTGGATAGTGCTGAAATCAGGGCTCTGAGTGATGGGGTAACCACTGTACCCACTGAGAAGGAAGGTGGAAGCCTGGGACTGCCAGGGGCTGTCTTTTCAGCTCCTAGAGCAGAGTTGCCTGGGATAGATGGCGGACAACACAGCAGAAACTAAGTTAAGCAAACAGCGAAAAATACAGAGATTCGATGGCCTCTGGGTTCAGCTAAGCCTGAACTTCCCAACAACATGGGCTAATTCCTTTTTTATTTGTAACTGTTTTTATTTGGTGTTCTGGCACTTGTTCCAGTAAGGGATTTGACAAATAAAAGCAAAGTAAGCATTAGCCAGAAATATAATAAGTCCTCAAATTTAAACAAATACACACATAGACATATACATATGTATACTGGAGGCATTAAATCAAGGCATTGGAAGATTTAATGGATTCAGTAAAAAATGTCTAAACATAAATTCTTGATAAACTGGAGCCATAAATTATTAGCATAATAATTATGATAAAACCTGGTAAGTACACATATTGAGCATTCTGCCACTAAGGAGTACTGTCCAACACAGGCCTGTCTGTATTAGGTAAATATTTTTGTTATAGAAGTTCAAAATCTAGTCTTCTAATACATCTTTTATGGAGGGTACAGATAGAAAATTTGCTTTATTATAAAACACTATAAATTATGTTTGTAGCTGGTATTAGGATTAAAATGTATGATATTAAGCAATAATAATGAGCTCCTACAAAAAAATACATCTCTTATTATGTAGTAACGCAAGATCAAAGCAGTTTTTAGAACACAGAAGTCACAGGCTATAATAGAATATATGTAAAACATATAGATATAGGTACAGAGAATTCAATCATTTTCATGTTTCATCATAACTAGCTTATAATCAATTCCTGTCTTAATCTCAAGGTGAACTTGGCAGAGAAGACAACAAAATGAGAGAAGACATTTGGATTTCACCTGGGGGTATAAATTCACCCAAAACATGCTCAAATCATTGCATTTATTTTTTCATTGGGGCAATTTGCTTAACACAGAGTTGTATAAATGTACAACCCTTTTTATAAGCAATCATATTATAAGGACACAGTGTGATATTGGTGTTTTGTACATTTGATATGTACCACCTTATTACCTTATTTATACACATATGAAATATATGCAGTTAGTATAAAATGGAAGCTTGAATATATACGTGTTACCTTATGTATGTGGATACAGAACTTGTGCAGTTAACATGGTAATATTTTTGCATATATGCAAAATGAGGAGTCTCATTTACATGTGTGCAAAGCTTATGCAGTCAGTGTGATATGAACATGTCCATATACATAGGCATTTGCACAGCCTTTCAAAATGTTTACTTTGCAGACATTCTCCATTCTATCACTTGTCACGATTTCCCCATAGACACAGACATTTGTGTAACCGAGACTAACTTAAGGACATGCGGCACCCACATACCCAATTGTCAGCCACATACCCCTTTCTCACCTCGAAGCCGAGCACTCAGTGCCAGCTCACACGCTTCCTTCCAGATTTACTCAATGGCTGTGGAATTTCTGAGGCATTTAGATGAAGTTCCAGTTGCAGAATGAAGAAAAACTATTTTTTCTTTTTACAAAAAAAAAAAAAGCCTTTCCCTTTCTGTAGTATTTATTTTCACTCCTGCTGATTTGAACTGTTGTCATATTTAGTAGCAGATGCTTAATTCAGATACAGCTTGTTAAAAGGGATCTGGATGGAGTGAAATAAAGGGGAAATTGCTGGAGAAAAGTCACAGTCATTTTGTGTCTAAATAGAAGTTCTCTGTTCATTTTTGATTTCCACACGGGCAGAACATTGCAACACACTGATTCGTTCTAAATCTCCATGTTCGATAATTTTCTCCAGGCAGGAAACAAAACTTTACAAAATGGAATAAAACTCTAAAAACCTACCCCTAGGTGTTTTATTGAGTGACACTTGGGAAAGATTGCCATCAGACAATTTCTTTCAAATATATCCCTGTGCCATAGTATATTATTTCTACAACTTTCCCCCCTAGATCTCATCCTCACTGTGTCCTATGCATGTGCAGAGAGCGAAAATCATTCAGGAAAGAAATGAATGGAGGGAAATTAGAGAAGAAATTAACATTTATTGGCCATATAATATGTGATAGAACTTCCTTTGTACTAGGTGTTTTCCTTACATTACCCTTTGTAATTATTATAAAACTATTATGTGCCAGGTACTATAGTTTACAGTGCTAGGGATAAAGTAAATGGTATCACCTATCCCTCATTAAGCATTTTTTATGTTACAAGCAATGGGCCAAACACTTTTGTGTACTTTTTCTAAACTATTCCTGACAGAAAACTCAAGAGTGGGTACTATTAATATGCCACTTTGCACATGAGGAAAATGAAGATTAGAAGAAAGGTAATTTTTCCAAAACACTTAGCTAATAAGTGGGCAAGGTTACAAAGCCCATTCCCAATCAACTGCATGACGTACCCTTGATGCTGGATAGACTGTAAAATGCTTAGCAGAGCTTCTAATGCACAATAAACGTTGAAAACAATATTTGCTTGGAACCAAGACAGCACAGAGGAATCCAATCAGCCAAGTCCAAAGGCCCAGACTAGCAAAGTAAACCAATGGAATGAAATGGGGTGTCAAGAAATTAAACTTGACACATATGGGTATATGATAGATGATCAAGTTGACAATAATTAAAAGGATATATGTTTAATAAATATATTGACCTTCACATAGAAAACAAAAAAAGTTCACTTAGTCCCTACCTCACACCACACATAAACTACGCTGGGAGCAGTGTTTCCGAGTCTCACCCAAATCCAAATTTTCTTCCCATCAGACCCATCTTTTGTTCAGTTTTTATACATGACCAATTATTTTCCAGGTAATAACATCAGATCAAGATTAAGATATGGTCAAGCTGGACAACTCAAAGGTCTGCACTTGCAGGGCCATGAGAAAACAGAAAGAAAGATCTTTCCTGAATCTCTGCTCGGTAGAGTAAAGGAAATAACCTGACAGATCTGCTGAGGAGGGTGTTTGTGATTCACCTCTCAGTGTGTCTTTTTGTTGTTGCTATTGCTGTTGTTGCTGAAGCGGGTATGCAGGGGAGCAGCCATAGCTGAGCTGCTTATAACAAGAAGAACACTAAACAGTGTTTATCTTTGTCTTCTCTTTCCTCCTACCCACTTCTGCCTTTCCTCTAAATTAATGTTGAATTATTATTTTTCTTTTTTTGGATATTGATTTGAAGGAGCGTAAATTGGTCAGCCAGCTGGGCTGGTTTCTTGGCTAGTCCTACAGTGTGATAGGCAGTTCTACTTTTATTTTCATAGAAAAATCAAATGCAGTTAATGTAACTGTCTAAAGAGCTAGTTCAAAAATGAGAAAAATGTCTCCAGAGAATTTAAAAGACTTGTTAGATCGTATTTGTGACCCAAGCTGGTTTTCTTACCATATACGTATAAACAATATTTTCAGCCTGGTTCTATGTTGGAAACACTATGTTTTATTTCCATTCCAATGTTGCATAATTCCCATATGGCAATGCCTAAAGCGTTTTTGGACATTAGACAGGTAAACATGTGACATATCAAATTTGAAAAAATCACTAACATGATAGGTTTAATTCTAAATTTATAAATTGCTTTATTGTCTGTAGTCATAGGCTAGCACTATGCAAAAACTGTAAAACATGGAAATACTTCAAACATTCCAAAAGCAGAATCTGTTTTTTCTGAGATCCTGGTATAGCTTAGGTCGCAGAAATACTGCTCTTGTTTGAAAAATCAACTTTTGTTATTTCATTGATTTTCTGTGTGAGTTTTCTTTCTTCAATTTGATTTGTTCTGCTCATTTTCATATTCTTTCATACCTTTTGCCTTCTTTGGGATTGCTTTGCTCCTTACATTCTGATATCTTGAATTAGAAACTTGGGTTGTTGACTTGAGGCAATAAAGTTTCCCCTAGCACTACTGGAGTTGTATCACGCAAATTTTGATAACATTGTATTTCCATTTTTATTCAGTGTTATGTATTTTATTTCTTTCTTTTGATACTTGTTCTTTCACACATATGTTGTGTGTAGAGTTTAATTTCCACATAGTTGGAGATTTTCTATTATCTTTCTGTTATTAATTTCTATTTTGATTTTATTATAGTGAGAAAACACGTTCTGCATGGTTTTAATTCTTTCAGACTTGTTGAGCTTTGTTTTGTGGTTCAGAGTATGGTCCATCTTGATGAATATTCCATGAGTTCTTTAAAAAAATGAGCATTTTGCTATTGTTGGGATGAATGTCAATTAGATCCTGTTGGTTGATTTTGTTGTTCACATCTTTTCTATCCTTGTTGGTTTTCTGTCTAGTTGCTCTCTCAATTGCTGAGAAAGTTTGTTCATGTCCCCAAATTTAATGGTGGATTTTCTATTTCTTCTGCTCAGCAATATTAGTTTTTATTTTGCACATTTTAAAACTCTAATTTTTGGTGTGCACACACAAAAAGGACCATTATGTCTTCCCAGTGGATTGATCCTTCTGTCATTATGTTGTATTTGTCTCTCTCTCTTTGCTCTGATGTCTACTTTACCAGATACTAATCTAACTCTCCTAGCTTATTTTTAAATGATAGGATGCTGTATTTTTCCATCCTTGTGTAGTCATTCTATTGATGTCATTGAATTTCAAATGAGTTTCTTGTAATCAGCATATAGTAGAATTATGCTATTTTACCCTCTTTGCTAATCTCTGTCTTTTGATTGATGTATTTATACTATTTATACAGAATGTAATTATTGATTTGTTACTTTAGGCTGCTATCATTTTACAGTTTTTCTATGGTTCTCACTACTCAATCACTGATCCTAACATAGCACTATCATGGAGAAAGAAATGAGACCAAAGTCATCTTTTTGTAAGAAACCCTCTCCCACAATTAATTCATTCATCAGGGTAGACCCCTCTTGAGTAAATCATCTCTTAAAGGCCCCACCTCTAAACACTGCTGTAATGAGTTTCCAATGTAGGATATATTCAAAGATAGTATGAAGATTAAGATGTGGTTACCTGTAGGATGGGTGAATTACTTTGCCTATCACAAATATCCTCATGATCTCCAGGTAACCTGACTCCCATGTGCTCTGGCACCTCATTGTAGAACACGAGAGTTATAGACAATTTCATTTATCAAAAATGTTCCAAAGAATCCCCTCAAAATATTTTGTTGCCGGTATAAAGTACAATATAACAAACAATATTATGCTCATGATTTGCTTTGGGAATAAAAATTACAGATGAAATTTACAAAATCTCTAAATTATAAATCCTTAATTTCAATTTCTCTAACCACTATTTGAGGAGTGACTATTTGAGGACTGAGGATATTCTTTTAACTTTGGGTCTTAGGATACTTATTAGCATCAAAACTTAAAAGCATCCTTTATAATTTTAAGTAGAAATATACATAAAGAAGTTTTATATTTACAGTTCTATAGTATACTGTCTACTAATATTTCAAAGAGATCTGATCTATTTCATTACATTTTACTTTATTTTATCTAATAAATCCCTTGTAGCCAGCAGTGCTAATAATTTAAAAGGCTTTTAAAATATTATTGGTCAATATCCAATTTGTCATAAATTTACCCTAACTTTGGAAGCAGGCCCGGCAGCTAATTTTGCATTGCTCTTTGCAAAGGATCCATAATTCATGATTATCGTTGACTTAAATACAAGATATTTGATCCTGTCAAGTAAAAGGTTTATTTGAATAAAAAAACTGATTCCTCTCTAATTATAGGCTTTTATCAAGCTAATATCAGGTTGTTATTCTGTGTCTTGCCTCAGGATTGCCAGCGCCATTTTTAGTAAAGAGCAAGACTTAAAGACCAACGGAGGGAAAGAACAGAGTTTAAAAAAAAAAAATGTGTGTTTGGGACACAGAAAGCTAGAAGATGCCTGTTCCAGCAAAAATATGGAAGTTTGGGTTCTTTGATTGTAACAGTGTGTGATTCAAGCAATCAAAACATTTTGGTGAGGCATTTAAGTTTATTTTAAGAATCCAGACAAGGATAATGGAAGCTCAGGGACTCTATTTGTGTGCTTGTAAATTTCCGGGTGTGACTTTGGAAGAAATGGGGTGTCACGGCTCCCTGCCTTCCCTTTACTAAAGAAGTAATTCCTCTGCAGCCTGCAGGGGCAGCAGTGACGTCAGGGCTGTGATGTCAGGGATGCGTTCAGGGCTGTTGCATGGTGCATGCCTGACTCATGAGGGGACACTGAACTTCCTTGAAGTTCAGTGGAAATTTTTCTTTCTTCTTTTTTTTTTTTTTTTTTTTTTTGCATTACTGATATTTGGGATTTTAAATACTTTTTAAAACTTCAGATTAATATGAGAGAACAAATTTAGTTTACATTGTTTTCATTTCTAAGGTAAAGTTCAAGTTATAACAACCCATTTATAAGTGGGCAAGAGACTTGAACAGAAACTTCTGTGAAGAGGACAAATGAACTAGGTATATATCCAGAAGACCAAAAATCACATTATAACAAAGATAATTGTACCAGAATGTTTATTGCAGCCCAATTCATAATTGCTAAGTCATGGAAGAAGCCCAAGTGCCCATCGAACCACAAACAGATTAATAAATTGTAGTTTGGAGGTCACGAGAAGATGGCGGCAGAGACGGTTCCACATCTCTCCCCAGTCAGCAGGTGAGAGGGAGGGAACACTGGATCTTTCCCCTTGTGAATTGTTGGAGTGGATGGGCAGCTGGAGATGCACAGCGACTTGGTGGTTTGTTGTGTTTAAAATATAGTCCATAACCACGGAAAATGCTGTAAGCTGTTTCCCCCTGCCCAGCGGAGGGGCAGCCGGCCCCTCCCACACGGAGGACAGCGGGTCACAACTCACAAAACCTAGTTGGGAAAAAATTCCACCGAAGCGTGGATCCCAGAGTTTGACGACCAGAAAGGGGTGCTGCTAGGATCCACCGAGACCCGGCCAGCACAAGCGTGAGCTGGAAACAAACATACTGGAATGTCCAAAATGGTGAGTGTCTTTTCCCCAGATCATTGGGAATAGGTGAAACGCCAGTGCTATCCCAGGGGCCGAATCCTGGTGAGGTCTGACTGTGCAGAGGGCACCGGATTCTGGGGTGTGGAAAAGACACTTTGAGCTGTGGAAGGCAGCGAAGAGGGCCCCAAGCACTCCAGCCAGAGAGGAAGCGGCAGGTCAGAGTGGCAGCACCACTCCCGCGGGAGCTCCCTCCCCTCCAGCCACTCGCAGGCATGGTGGCTGCCGCCAGCCACTCCAGAACACTAGGACCATCAGCCCCTTTCCCTCAGTCGTGGCGAGCTCCCCTTTTGCAGCCCACTACAGTTGCCTGATTGCAGGAGAGCGGGAGGGCAGAGTGGAGAGTTCTGGGACAAGTGGGCTCGTGCACCTAAGTTGGAGATTGGACAGGAATGTTGTTTGGAGCTGAGCACCCAAAGTAAAGCACCTTTTCCAAAGCAAACTGGGGGAGAAACTACAAAAATGGCGACTGGCCAGCCAGAATGGTTTCCATAGCAACATTATAAATGTTGAATCCCATAGAAGCCTGAGAACCACTCACAGTGCCATCTGGTCCCCACAAAGTATATTGCAGTACAAATTAACTCCACTTAAGTGGACATCATCTGAGACAGAAAGACCATTATTTCTATATATACACAAGAACAATATTTTTGAGGTTGTTTTTTTTTTATTGAATATCCTTTTCTTGGAGGTGCCATTGATAAATAATTTTATACTTCACTTTCTTTTCTTAGGCTAGTTTTATTATCTTCTATTCTCAATTGCACATTTCTTCTTCCTCTCCTGTTTTAATTTCTTTATTCTCTCTCCCCTTCCTCTTTTTCCCTTCTTATAGCTTCTAAGAGTGCTTTCATCACGTTTATTAGAGACTT
>CAUYRH010092914.1:0-13566 GCA_963574655.1 Perodicticus potto | reverse complement strand
CTAGTATACAGGAGGCATACTATAAAAATAAAGCATCTTGGGGCGGCGCCTGTGGCTCAGCGAGTAGGGCGCCGGCCCCATATACCGAGGGTGGCGGGTTCAAACCCGGCCCCAGCCGAACTGCATCAAAAATCAGCTGGGCATTGTGGCGGGCGCCTGTAATCCCAGCTACCTGGGAGGCTGAGGCAAGAGAATCGCTCAAGCCTAAGAGGTGGAGGTTGCTGTGAGCTGTGACTCCACCGCACTCTATGGAGGGCGATAGAGTGAGACTCTGTCTTTACAAAAAACAAAACAAAACAAAAAAAAAGAAAATAAAGCATCTTGGCCCATCCCTTTCCAATAAAAGAAAATTTCCTAAAACATAAAAGCCAAGAAAATCCTAAAACTCTTACACTTAAAAAAAAAAAGAGACAAGACAATTTACTTAAGTCTCTTTAATGACTGTTACTGAAGTATTAATTTTTCAATAACTATATATTTTATTAAGTTACTCAAATATAAACAGTTAAAGTCTCCAGCTATTTGACGACTTCATCTCAACACAATGTAACACTTCAAATTGTTCAAAGAGTGTATTTTCAAGACAATTTATAAATCCAGTGATTTAAACTTGCAGTTAAAGAAAAGATTCTCCTGTCTATTGGGGATGTAGATTTTGAGACGAGGGGGGGATTAGGTTTTACTGGATGAAGACCAAAAACTGCAAATACTGTTATCTCATTTCAAAATAGATTTTGTTAGTTTAGCCCCTAATCAAACCAAATCTATTTAGATTAGTCATTCCTTACTAAAATCTTCCCACAATAAATACTAAAGCTAAGATAGGCATAAAATACTAGTGGATAATAAAGCTTTTTCTACAGGATGAAACAGTTACATTAAGAAAATTTTAAGGGTTTGGGATATTCATTCAGTTAGACAACAGCATGCGTACTTAGAAAGCTGTTTTTCAAAAACCCACTAGGCTGAGTTGTTTGCCTTTGGCAACCATCCAAATGAAAGAAATACTTTCTGAAATGTAAACAGGATGCATTTCTTTAAGTTGATGAATCCAGTTGAACAAGGACAGAGTGCCTCTTCATTTCTCTCTAAAATTGAAGTGCAGGATAGTTTCTAATTTAAAGGTCAGAGGAAAAGTGACAAAGGGCAGCAGTGAGCAGCCATGCCAGTCACCCGAGCTTCCACTATTTTCAGTGCAGAGCTGGACAGCCTCCTTATCCAGCTCTGTCCCCATCATGACTCTTTGTGTTTGCTTTCTGGAACAAATGTGCTGTTCCAGTGGAACCAGCACACCATTTCTCTAGGAAAGCCACCTCTAAAGTTCTACTAGCAACTGTACTAAGGGATCACCTCATGCAGGAAAAAGTGTCAGGTAATGGGGCAAAGATCTGAAAGGTGGTAAACTTGGTTCCTGCTCTGAGAGCTTTCAAGACAATCCAGCAGGACAAAGCACACCAGAAGACCAACAAGAACATCAGACACAGATTCCACAGATAAATCCCACAATGGAGGCGGAGGAACAAGCAGGAACAGGCAGAAGCATCACAATTGAGGAGAAGTCTAGCATATAGACTGTGGCAAGCTAAGAAATTTGGGGGTTTACTCTATAAAAAACAGGAGACAAAGGTTTTGGGAAAGGAGCACAACAAACTCACAGCCTGCCTGATGACCCTCTGGTGAGTGGGACAGACAGCAGGGGAACAGCTGGAGGCAGGACAAAGAAGACGACTGTGAGTGCTCTCACCAGAGAAGCCCACCATAGAATGAGATCTAAAACTAAGAGAACTGAATTTTCTCAGAAGTGCAGAGCAGGGCAGGCAGTGAGAGCCCAGTTTGTACAAGGAGAACACCAACCAGGCTCTCCCAAGTTAAATCCAGGGGTGAGGATGGCTTGGGACAGGTGAAATTTGGGTAAGTTTTTGGTAAATTTAATTGAATAGGACAATGAGAAATCCAAGCCAAAATTTTCAAGGAACAGATGGAAGTATGGGGAAAACTCTGGGTTTGGAAGTACATAGGAGAAGCAAACTATCATTAGCTTTTCTCAGGTACCTAGAAAAGGTTTTCCTGAAAGTCAAAAGAAAAACAAAAACAAAGAAATTCAACATCAGTCCAGTTTCCTCAGAGCTCTGAAACTAGAATGTGAAAATCCATACTATATTTCAGAACTTAAGAGCCAGCAGGCTGTAAACTTCTAAAATCACCTCTAGGAGCCATGAACAAACCAACTTTTTTCTCTTCTATTCTTTCAGGTGTCAAGTTGTAAGCCTCAGAATCTTCTTTCACTGAACATTTTGCTAAACAACACTGGTATGTGAGGAAATGAAATCTTCCTGTTAAGTATAGAAAATGCTAAAGAGGCTCGGCGCCTGTGGCTCAATGGGCTAAGGTGCCAGCCACATACACCTGAGCTGGCGGGTTCAAATCCAGCCTGGGCCTGCCAAGCAACAATAACAGCTGCAACCAAAAAATGGCCGGGCATTGTGGCGGGCGCCTGTAGTCCCAGCTACTTGGGAGGTGGAGGCAGGAGACTCGCTTGAGCCCAGGAATTGGAGGTTGCTGTGAGCTGTGATGCCACAGCTCTCTATCCAGGGTGACAGCTTGAGGCTCTGTCTCAAAAAAGAAAAAGAAAAAGAAAATGCTAAAGAAATTTGAGAATAAATAAATACTAAATTTTATTCCAAGGGGAAAACTACAAACACTACAAATAGGTAACATAGTCATCATGCTAATTCAGCATTCTCGAAATTCAAGTTAGGATCCATATTGTGAAATAATTTAGCAGACACTTTTTTTTTGCAGTTTTTGGCCAGGGCTGGGTTTGAACCCACCACCTCCGGCATATGGGGCTGGCACCCTACTCCTTTGAGCCACAGGTGCTGCCCCTAACAGATACTTTTTAAAAGAGAAAATATAATAAAATGGTAAATATCTGACTAGTTACAAATAATAAAGGTTAAGTGTTTTATAGAATCTTTGTTTTAGGTAACAAAGATCCATTTGTATGGAAAGATATAGATGGATGGATATGAAAATGCATGAGTATGCATATATACCCACATAGGTACACCGCGTTCCAATGGCAAAATATACTTTTTCTCTAGACTGTAGTCTGACTGCCACTGTGCCAAATCCTCCCAGATGAGCCTGCTCCAAGGCTGGCCCTTTCTCATTGCCCATCACTCCAAATGTAACAGAACTGTGCTGTCAAAAGTCCAAACAGTCACGAGCTGGGTTTTGTGAAGAACTGATAATAGAGTAGAAAGATGTTGTGTGAGGAGGTATAAAAACACCTTTATGTGTCACTTGATTTGTTTTGATGAAACAGACATTCTTGACCCATTTTGCAGGGCCAACACGGATTACAAGGTGTAGTCTGGGAACCACAAAGTGGCCACACAACATTTTCTACCCCTAAAGACACCGAAGAGGACATGCAGTCAACGTTCACTTTAGAAAGACTGCCTTTTGGCTTACCCAAACATGATGTGTGCAGTTTGTGGTGGCAGGTGCACCCATGCAATGTTCATTAAAACCCTCTTCCTGGGCGGCGCCTGTGGCTCAGTGGGTAGGGTGCCGGCCCCATATACCGAGGGTAGCAGGTTCGAATCCGACCCCAGCCAAACTGCAACAAAAAAAAACAGCCGGGCATTGTGGTGGGCGCCTGTAGTCCCAGCTACTCGGGAGGCTAAGGCAAGAGAATCGCCTAAGCCCAGGAGTTGGAGGTTGCTGTGAGCTGTGATGCCACAGCAATCTACTGAGGGCAATAAAGTGAGACTCTGTTTCTAAAAAAAAATCCTCTTCCCGGCTGGACACAGTGGCTCACACTTGTAATCCTAGCACTCTAGGTGGCTGAGGCAGGTGGATCACTTGAGCTCAGGAGACCAGCCTGACCAAGAGCAAGACCTTATCTCTACTAAAAATAGAAAAACTAGCTGGGTGTTGTGGTGGGAACACCATCTTGGGAAGCTGAGGCAAGAGGATCACTTAAGCCTAACAGTTTGAGGTTGCTGTGAGCCATGATGCCACAGCACTCTAATCCAGGGTGACAGAGTGAAACTCAGTCTCAAAAAAACAACCCCCTGCCCCCCCAAAACCCTCTTCCTTAATAATTGCTATTACTTCCAACCTGATCAAGCTTGGAATCTCAGCACATTGTGGTAAGTAAAGGCTCAGAGGTCACAAAACCATATATTTTCCCACAGAGCTTTAAATACTGATTGAGGCATCAAATGAATGAGCAAATGCAGATATGCATCAATGTCAAGCTAGTCTACAAACTACAAGGCTGTTTCAGAGAAGCTATAACCATATGCCCCATTTGTCACACTAAGTGCTTGCTATATGAATGATGCTGTGCTAAGTGCTTACCATCATCAGCTCATTTAATCTTTAAAACTCTGTGGGGGTGAACAATATTATGCCCATTTTACAGATGAGAAAATGGAAGCTCAAAGTCACATAGCTATCAAGTGTGATTTAGTGACTCTAGAGCCATAGAATAAACTCTCTTCTACAGCATTATGGGTATATCTGGGGAGATAATGGAACACAGAAGGAGGCAGGAGGCAGCTGTCTCACCTGCTGTTTGCTTTCACACAACTAGCAGCAGGTACAGAGACAGATTTGAGTTGGCCTTAGAAGATACATTTCTAGTAATCACCAGGATGTTTTTTAAAAACAGTAACGAAAATCTAGAAGTATGGGATATACTTTAAGTCTGGCTAACTTAGAAGAAATTTCATGAGTTTAGATACTCCTTTAATCTTCAAACAGTTAAAAACCTTAATTCATCTAGACTATGTCAGCAGCTCAGAATTAGAACATCCTAAGGCTGCTCTATCCTAGTTACAAGTGGCTACTGAGGTAGGAATATGGACCATATGAATCGAAAATATTATAAATATGTACTGGAGTTCAAAGATTTAGTATGAAAGAGAAATGTAAACTTCTCTTAATTTTGTTTACATTGATTACATGTTAGAATTATGCTGTGGATATATTGGGTTAAATAAAATATATCATTAAAATAAACTTTACCTCTTTTTTTACTATCCTTAATGTGCATACTAGAAAATGTAGAGTGCAAAGACAGTAGATAACAGTTCTAAAAATAGAATTTGTCTACCCCATAATTGAATTATTGTACACAGCTATGATTCAATAAAAAAAAAAATAGAATTTGTCTTTAATTACAAAAAGAATATATTTTTACTGTAGAAAATACAGGAAGTACAGAAATGCATAAAAAAAATTAAATCCTCAAAAAAATCCCAACTTAGAAATAACTGTTATTAATGTGTTAGAATATTATCTCATTCTTTATAGAAATTCTTTTTCTCTTCATGTGGGTATATAAACATTTATATGTAGTAACCCTTTAAATACATTTCTAGTGATATATCATAAACACTTTCCCATGTCATTAAACACTGAAAAATTTCAAAATTTGTAATAGCTATATAGTAGTACAACATATGGGATGTGTTATAATTAAACTAAATACCTGTTGCTGAACATCTGAAATATTTCTGATGCATGGAAAATATCAACAACAATGTTAGGAACTCCTTGATACATATAAATTTTCATATATATGACTACCTTCTTATGATAAATTCCTATGTGTTGAATCATGAAACTTTTAGGTTAAAAAGTATGCATACATTTTTGAAGCTTTCAATAAATATTAGCAAGTTAATCTCCAGAAAGGTTGCATCAATTTACATTATTCATACTTGGTAACTTTTAATCGTCTTTAATTTCTGCCAAATAGTTTTTTCTTTTTATTTTTTGAGACAGATTTTCACTACGTCACCCTCGGTAGAATGCCATGGTGTCACAGCTTGTAGCAACCTCCAACTCTTGGGCTTAAGCAATTCTCCTGCCTTAGCCTCCCAAGTAGCTGGGACTACAGGTGTCCGCCACAATGCCCGGCTATTTTTTTGTTGCAGTTGTCGTTGTTGTTTAGCTAGCCTGGGCCAGGTTCGAACCTGCCCACCTCGGTGGGGCCGTAAAGTGTGCTATAGGCTTCGAGCCCCAAACTGTCTTTTTAATTGATCTATTTGTTTCACAAAAACTATTCTCCAGTAATATTTATACAGTCACATTCTCAAACTATACCTCAAAATCACAATAATTAGCAGTTGAAAATGAAGCAAATTTAGTGTATGTATACTGACAAGGAAAAAACAGAAAATCAATAGATATTTGGCTTCTATACTTCAAATAAGCTTTTATACATTTTTATATTTTATATTCATCATCCTTCTAAGTCTCATTAATAAAATAGCCATCAAGTAATAAATAATAGATTATGTAACCGTTAGACATGAAAATGCTTAAATTTCCCAACCACATTTGAATTTCTAAAGTCTCTTGTTTCCAACTAGAAAACTAAGCTCATTCAACACTTCCAATAAAACTTTCCATATTAAAGCATAAAGAACAATTTAAAATAATCTGAATTCTGAAAAGAAGTTTCAAAATCAAGAGAGTCGTGGATTTGGTGGGGGAGTTAATATTAGTTATTGCCTATATAAACAGAATTTTCTTTATTATTAATGAGGCATTAAAATAAGGCATAAGAGAAGGATAAGAGCCAGAATAACACACCAGCTTGCTCACTGTTATCCCCTACCTCTACAACTATGGGGTATAAAGTTCAAAGCTGGTTATAAAACTGACTGAAGAAAAGTTTAAAGAAGATAAAATTACTACTGTAGAAAATTATCTCGATAGTAACATAAACAGAACCAAAAATTCACTTAGACATGGCAACAGTTAAACATCAGCATCAGGCAGACTCACCAAACTGTAAAGACAGAGCAGAGTGACTATGTCATATTCAGAGGTGAACTGGCAGATGTTATGTCAACTTACATGGAAAATGAAAGAGCAAAAGAGATATAATAACTAGTTTCTCAACTGTGGCAGGGAGAGCCCAGAACAATTAGTAAGTCTGCCTTTTATTACTCAGATAAATTTTATGTCATGACCCATTAAAGCAACTTCTTTTTTTTTTTCTTTTTCTTTTTTTTTTGTAGAGACAGAGTCTCACTTTGTTGCCCCCGGTAGAGTGCCGTGGTGTCACACAGCTCACAGAAACCTCCAACTCCTGGCCTTAGACGATTCTCTTGCCTCAGCCTCCTGAGTAGCTGGGACTACAGGAGCCCACCACAACGCCCAGCTATTTTTTTGTTGCAGTTTGGCCGGGGCTGGGTTTGAACCCGTCACCCTTGGTATATGGGGCCGGTGCCCTACTCACTGAGCCACAGGCACCGCCTCATTAAAGTAACTTCAATCGAATTTTTGTTAATTATGTAGACTTCTTAAAAAATCAGTTGAGGGCTCGGCGCAAGTGGCTCAACAGGCTAAGGCACCAGCCACGTACACCTGACCTGGCGGGTTAGAATCCAGCCCGGGCCCGCCAAACAACGACAGCTGCAACCAAAAAATGGCTGGGTGTTGTGGCGGGCGCCTGTAGTCCCAGCTACTTGGGAGGCGGAGGCAGGAGACTTGCTCGAGCCCAGGAATTGGAGGTTGCTGTGAGCTGTGATGCCACAGCACTCTATCCAGGGTGACAGCTTGAGGCTCTGTATCAAAAAATAAAAATAAAATAATCAGTTGAGGCCTAGATAAATATTTTATGAGGAGGAACCCCCCCACCCCCGGATGTTTTGAAGAAACATCAAAAATACACTACTGGGACCTGATCAAACTAAAAAGCTTCTGCACAGCCAAGAACACAATAAGTAAAGCAAGCAGACGTCTAGCCCTCAGAATGGGAGAAGATATTTGCAGGTTATGTCTCCAACAAAGGTTTAATAACTAGAATCCACAGAGAACTCAAACGTATTAGCAAGAAAAGAACAAGTGATCCCATCTCAGGGTGGGCAAGGGGCTTGAAGAGAAACTTCTCTGAAGAAGACAGGCGCACGGCCTACAGACACATGAAAAAACGCTCATCATCCTTAATCATCAGAGAAATGCAAATCAAAACTACTTTGAGATATCATCTAATACCAGTAAGATTAGCCCACATCACAAAATCCCAAAACCACAGATGTTGGCGTGGATGAGAAGAAAAGGGAACACTTCTACATTGCTGGTGGGAATGCTAACTAATACGTTCCTTTTGGAAAGATGTTTGGAGAATACTTAAGAGATCTAAAAATAGACCTCCTATTCGATCCTACAATTCCTCTACTAGGAATATATCCAGAAGACCAAAAACCACATTTTAACAAAGACATCTGTACCAGAATTTTATTGCAGCCCAATTCATAATTACTAAGTCATGGAAGAAGCCCAAGTGCCCATCAACCCATGAATGGATCAATAAATTGTAGTATATGTACACCATGAAATATTATGCAGCCTTAAAGAAAGATGGAGACTTTATCTCTTACATGTTTACATGGATGGAGCTGGAACAAATTCTTTTTAGCAAAGTATCTCAAGAATGGAAGGAAAAGTATTCAATGTACTTAGTCTTACTATGGAACCAATTTATAGCTTTCTTATAAAACCTATAACCCAATTATAGCTCAAGAAGAAAGGGAAAGAGGAGAGAGAGGGGAAGGGAGGGGAGAGGGGAGGATGGGTGGAAGGAGAGTGATAGGTGGGACCACACCTATGGTGCATCTTGTGAGAGTACATGTGAAATTTACTAGGTGTAGAATATAAATGTCTTAACACAATAACTAAGAAAATGCCGTGAAGGCTATGTTAACTAGTCTAATGAAAACATTTCAAATTGCATATAAACCAGCACATTGTACCCCATGATTGCATTAATGTACACAGCTATGATTTAATTAAAAAATAAATTAGTTGAGAAGAGACATCAAAGAAAAATCAATTTACCTGAACATGCACCATTCATATTTAACAAGGTTATAAAGAAAGACAGAAGGATAGTAAAACAAGATTTATTTTTACTGATAGGCTCCCAATGAACAACATTCCCTTAAACCCTACTGGTCGACACTGATTAAGGTGATTGTGTCAGTCTGACTAGCAGCCCTGCTGGGCTCAACAGTCCACCAAGGCCCCTGTAGCTCATGCACTGCTGAAACAGGGCTCCCTTCAGATGGATTCTGCTAGCTACTGAAAAAACAGCCCATTAGGTCATGGTGGTCACCAATGCTCACTTCTCAAAAAACACCTTCCATTGAAAGTCAGGTGAAAAGTCCCATTTCACTTCCATATGAAATGGAAGAAAATCTGTTTTAAATACACAAAGCATTAGTTATTTGAGTGTAGAGGGAAGCTTCCAGAAAGTTTACTACAACTTTTAAGGGGAAGTCAGAAAGTATTCAAGTGTAAACAGGACCAGCATTTCAAACTATTCTTTATCAGAAGCCTGAAAACTGAGTGAATCCTTGTGTTACTAGTTTCACGAAAAAAATAATTTCAGTTTTCAAGAAAGTAAGAATTCTTCCCATAAGGACTCACATTCGCTTTTCCTCAAAATTATGATAAATCTCTCAACTTTTTTTTTTGGCTTTTTTCTTCTTCTAAAGTTGCTAAGATACTTGCAGAATCATTAGACCTTGGTGCTTTGCTAAAATCAGGGGACTTTGTGTCCTGTTCAGTTACAGACACTTTCTGTGACTGTGCTCTCCCAGGGCCATTTGGGACATTTATCGCAAACCACACAAACATTTATCACAAACCTTGTCTGTCCACATGTTTAGAAAACTCTAATGATGAAGCTGGTAAACAAAGTATAGTTATTTGGTCTTTTTTTATGAGTTGAAGTATAAACCCATACAACATCAAAAGAACTTAGTGACTTTTAAAATGTATAATAGCTGCTTCACCTCCAATATAACAAGAGGTTATAGTTTATGTTTTCTAGCTCTAAGATGAAATAAAGTTTCAAAACTGTAAGTATATATGAGCTTTGTTGAAATAGAATTCTCTTTCTCAGTAGAGTGATGCTTTTATTTTTTATATTATTAAAAAAAAAATACATGCCCATAGTACAAATTTCACTGGGTACAAAAGAGTATGCAGGGAACAGCTTCCTTCCTTCCCCAGAGGAAACAGAAATTCCCAGACATTGGAGTTTGTATAAGGGGTTAGAAAGACATCAAGGAATCACTGTCTGACACAAGTGAAGCACACCTTACAGGAAGCAAGGCCAATATCCACTACACCTCAAAAGGAAGAAGCTGGGGATAAAATGATAGTCATCCTAGGAGAGCTCTCAGATGGGAAAAACCAAACATGCCCAATGTTGACCAGACCAACATGTAAAGGAAATAAAAGATGGAAATGGAGGCAATCAGCCAGTGTGAGATGTTACACTGGAACTAGAGAAGCAGGAAACATTCGCATTAGTTATAAGATTTTGAAATTGGAGGTTATGCTTATGTCTGCCTGTCTACAAGAACTCTTTGTCTACAAGATGGGAAACACAGAGATTGTGACAGTTTATTTCATATGTCAACATAACTGAGCCACAAGACGCCCTGATTAAACACTGTTTCTGGTTGTGTCTGTGAGAGTGTTCCTGATGACATTAGCATTGGGACTGGTGGGCTCACTAAAGTGGACTGCCCTCCCCACTGTGCATGGCCACCTTCTTATGGCATCTTCAGGATCTGAAGAGAAGAAAAGGCAGAGGAAAGAGGAATCCACTGTTCTCCTGTCTCTCTGCTTATCTACGACACCTCACCTTCTTACCCTGGGATTGGGATTTCTACCATGGGTAGAACCACTGCTGGTGTTTTCAGGCCTTTAGATGCAAACCAAATTACACCACTGGTTTCCCTGCATTTCCAGCTTGCAGACATAAATCATGGGACTCTTGACCTCCAGACTGTATGAGCCAAATACTCAAAATAAATCTTTTATAATCCATATACCCTGTTGGTTCTATTTCTCTGGAGAGCCCTGACTGATACAGAGATCAAGGCCAAGCAAAGCTGTGGCAAGGGAAAGAGCTGAGTCAGACTCACCCGGGACCCTGGATTGCAATCAGTATATGCTCAGCACAGCAGCACTTTCAGTTTTTATCCAGCATGATTCCTGAACCACGTTGAGTCAACCATGGAAATTAAGTTACCCTAAAGAGTGCCAATAATCTGAATTAGAGACAAACGTATCAGAGTAAATCCCCCTCTCAACTTCTTCCAAGCTTACAAATAAAATCAAAGTCACAAACAAAGATTTTAGGACATTTATTTTGCAACCATAAAGTCTTTATTCAAAAGACTTTCTCAGTGAGGCCTTACCTGACCATTCTATTTAAAAACCTGAATCTCCACCACAAAACTCCTTATTTCCTTCTCCTGCTTGATTTCTTTTTTCCATGGCACAGAATCTCAGAGTTAGAAGGAACTCTAAAAGGCCTCTCCAGATATAAATTCATTATATATATAACAGCCTTCTACAAAAGTTTATCAGCCTACGTCTGACACATGTTCTAGAAAAGATTCCTAGACTCACCCAGAAAACTTCATAAGCACCCTCCTGTGCTCTCCTTTGGCACTTGTCTATGCCTTTTCTACTCCACAGCACGTTGAAATTATTTCTGGGCATCCCTGCTAGGCTATATGCTCTCTTAAGTATATGCAGTCTCTGAGTTACAAACATCTAACTTATGTATGACGGCATTACAGATAAGAGGTAAATGCACCTCTTCCAACTTGCATATAAATTCAACTTAAGAACAAACATACAGAACTTGTCTCATTCCTCACACAGTGTATGGTGCCTGTGACACACTCACCATTTCATTTCTAGTCCCTTCCCTACTACAGAACCTCCACACTCAACTCCTTCAATCCAGTCCAGTTCATCCACCAAAGTCACCAGGAGCTCAATGGCAGGCACCAAGGACACAACAAGTGAATAAGAAGGTGTGGCCCCTTCCCTCAGGAGGCTTACATGTTAGGGGAGGTGTAATATGAAAAGCAAATTAATAGAAAAATAAGTCAAAACTGAAGTCCAACAACTGTGATTATCCTCTAGACGAAAAAGCAATCCATAGACAGAGAGGAAAGGTGGCTGCTCTAAGTTAAAAGGGCTGTCAGGGAAGGCCGCTAAGAAGGTAACATGTGAACTGACTTTAAGATAAGGAGGAGGCAGCCAGCAGGCAGCAGGAGGAGTCTTCCTAGTGGAAAGAATCTTGGGAGCAAAGGCCTTGAGCTTAGCATTTTTGAAAAACTAAACAAAACATCAGAGAGGCTGGAGGATGTGGGAGAGAAGATTCTAAAAGGAGTGGTGAGCACAGGACTATCACAGTGGCCCAGGCCCCATGTGGGTCTTTTGGATTTTTCCTTGACTACTATTTAAAAACATAAAGCATAATTTAGGAATAGGAGAGATTTAATGTCAAACTATTATTTTAACAAAAAATCTTTGAAAGTCTGCCAAAGTAGACAAACTGCCCATTTGGGAGCTTGGCAATTCAAGTTATTAATTAACCTACCTATGAAAGGTGAAGGCACATTTGGATTTTTCTACAATCTGTCAAGAATACAATAAAACTGAAGATTCTATTTAACCTATGCCCTAATCACACAGCACCAGAATTAAAGTTCTAGTATTCACTGTTATTCTGAGGTCATCTGAGACTCTAGTCTTAAGTAGCCGATAATCCAGTCTGAATTATTTTCTACCCATTCCACCCCAGTCCAAGAATAGCCAGGAGCTGGAGGGAACGTTGTTTTGCCTGCACCACAGAAATGAAGCAGACACTTCTGCCTTATCATCTCCTGTAGGGCAGGTGGGCCAAATCCATTTCTTCAGTTTTTGTGTGGCCTGGAAGCTAGAAGAACATTTGTAGCTGATTTAATGGTAAGGAACATTAACTCTGAATCCCAACTAAGTGAAATATTATGCCTCCTGCAAAAAGAATTCCATGCTTCTAACTGGTATACCTGTCTTAGAAAAAATATTACTCTACTGTCACTATTATATATTGAATTTCATCAATTAAAAATGTGTGGGAATTTTTCTCTCTTATTCTACAGGTCCCCACTTAATACCCTTGATACTGCCTTTTGGCCTGCGAAGCCTAAAATATCCACCATCTAATTATATCTACAGAAGTGTCTGCCAAATCCTCGGGCTTTGGCATCTTCCTCCCCAGGTGAGTCTATCTCACGTTAACATCCAAGTGCTCTCTCCCCAAATCAGTGGTTCTCAGCATGAGCTATGCCTGAGGACCGCCTGGGAGAGTTTTATAGTTTACAATCTCAAGACTGCACCCCAGATTAATTATAATTAAATCAGGGTTTCTAGGGATGGAGCCTAACTAAGCCAAGTACCTCTAAGAGCCCCTGTGATTTTACTGAGCCTAACTAAGCCAAGTACCTCCAAGAGCCCCTGTGATTTTACTGTCCCCAACTGCTGTCAAGCAAAAACAGATAGTAATAGGCTTGCCAAGAAAAAATGAAGGATTTCATGTTTCTTTTTTTTTTTAATAATTTTATTAAATCATAATTGTGTACATTGGTGCAATCATAGGGCAGAATGTGCTTCATATACAATCAGAAACATTTTGATCGTACTGTGAGAGATAGCCTTCATAGCATTTTCTTAATCACT
>CAUYRH010092913.1:0-31668 GCA_963574655.1 Perodicticus potto | reverse complement strand
GGCACAGTCTGCTACAGCAATAGAAAAGGTGAAAAGGAAAAAAATTGATTTTTAAAAGGGTAATGGACAGTACCATGAGGCCGGTGCTCAAGAAATTTATGATCATGATATTTTCTCATTTACTATGTGAAAACAATTTTGATCCGTATTTAGAAGATTTCTCCTGATCCTTCACATATGAGAAAATATCATGAATGTTACATTAATCAGGTGGATAAAAATATCTCCGATTGTATGGGAAGCCCGCACACTGTACTCCAAGCCTGAATCATTGTACACAGTTATGACTCAATAAAAAATAATTAAAAATTAAAAAAATAAAAAAATAAAAAAAATAAAAGAAAATATCAAGCTCAAATATTTATACATTTCAATTTTAAAAAGTAGATTTGAGAATATCCTCAAATCTTAAGATTTTTTGCTTTTAAGTTTCCCATATACGTCAGCCCCTGAACAGAATGTATTTATACTCAGAAATATTGTGATCTATCAAGAAAAGTCAACTGAATGTGTCAACAATTTCAAATTTAGAGTATAAATGCAACTTTGAAAATATTATGGTAAATTTTATGAGAAAATGAATACACTTACAAAGCATATAGGTCAGAAAAAAAATAGCACTGACATGTTATTAGAAACAGATATGATTTAAAAAACTGGTTCACATAAATGAATATGTTCCAAGAATCATTATTCTGGTTTTTAGCATTCAGATAAATCAATATAAGGAATTTTTGAAAATTTTACTTTAATATACATAGACATATAATTATATTTGTGGGTACATTAATTTTTCTAGAATTTTTTTGTATTTGCAAATAGTTGGAACAGAGCTTTTTTGTAGATCCACACATCCTGATACCAATTTGTCACTTAGTATTAAAAGTCTGTAAAAATTATATAATTGTAGTTTTCTTAGTGCCCTTTCACTCTCAGTGATATACTGGTTTGGATGATAAATTATAAAGCCCTAGTTATTATTATTGGTCATGTACTCAGAATACCTGGATTTATACAAAAGATAACTCAGTTGTCTCATCTATGAATCTCACCAAAATGACTGTAAGGGGATATAATGTTTCAAATCCATTAATAGAAAAACTTTAAGGCTGGGTATGGTGGTTCCCACCTGTAATCCCAGCACTCTAGGAGGCTGAGGCGGGTAGATACCTTGAGCTCACAAGTTTGAGACAAGCCTGAGCCAGAGTGGGACCCCATCTCTAAAAATAACTGGGTGTTGTTGTGGATGCCTGTAGTCCCAGCTACTCAGAAAGCTGAGGCAAGAGAATCGCTTGAATCCAGGACTTTGAGGTTGCTGTGAGCTATGATGCCACAGAACGCTACCAAGGGCAACAAAGTGAGACTCTGTCTTTAAAAAAAAAAAAGAAAGAAAAAGAAAAGAAAGAAAAGAAAAATTGTAGACAAATTAAATTTAAGAGATTAATTGAGCAAAGTATAATTTGTGAATTGCGAATTGGGCAAATTCTCTTCCCAAATAGAATAGGTTCAGGGTGGCTCCAGAATTGCTACAGAGTCAGGAAGGATTTATGGCAGAAAAAGGAAGATGATGTACAGAAAATGATAGTGAGGTGTAGGAGCAGCTGCTCAGTGCTTGCCTCATTTGAACACAGTTTGAACAGTTGGCCACCTGTGATTGGCCAGAACTCAGTGATTGGTATAAGAGTAGGTTACGGTCTATTACAATTTACCATGTATGGAAAACCCATTAAGCTGCACTTGAAAATACATAAGAAGATAGCTTTAAGTCAAACTTAATTTAACAAACTCATAAAGCCAAACAGTAGAGGCACAGGAGATAACAAAGAATACAAAGAAGCAACAAATTACTAAACTCCTCTTCTTTCTCCTCAACCACTTGTCCTCATTCTTCGGATGCAGCCTCTGGAGCATGTGCTGAGCTTTCAGTAACATCTGGAGACGGATGTTAAGTGTTGTAAGATTTAAGGCAGGTGGATGGGGGTAACTGGCTTAGCAGAGTCAAGAGAACTCAGCTCCACTCTGTGCCTACAGAGGGGTGAGCCCATCACTCTGCAAAACACCCTGCT
Organism: Perodicticus potto; assembly: GCA_963574655.1. Lineage (NCBI taxonomy): Eukaryota > Metazoa > Chordata > Mammalia > Primates > Lorisidae > Perodicticus > Perodicticus potto. The sequence continues at coordinate 29,602 of CAUYRH010092913.1, read as the reverse complement.
CCAAGACTTGAGGAGGTGAGGTCTGGGGCTAAAAAACAGGGGAGCGACTGATTCTTGATAATGAAATCATTACCAGCCTTTCACAGCTGGGGAGTCTTCAGGAGAATTAAACCATGCAGAAAATGGTTTGAGCAACTACTATTCTCCTAAGGATGGCACAAAGTTACTGCTACTCTTCATGTGTGGAAGAGAAGTTTCTTCATTCCCTACAATCGATGCCTTAGCTCATTAGAGCTGAAGCCGCCTGCAGCATGCAGCTGAGAAGAGTAGGGATGGTCGGTCTTTATAGTGAAATAGAGAAATTATTAACTTACAGTTTTGCAGTAAAGCCAAAAACCAACCCCCACTCCCTGTCCCGGAGCCACTGAGGAATGCAGCAGACCAAAAGGGAAGGTAAATTTTCTTTACAACCACTAGACCTATTAACTAAATCTGCCTTTTAGAATTTGTTCCTGTAGCCTCAAGGTGTTCTTGAGTGTCCCAGATGAACAATGGAATATGAGCAATCACAACTCAGGATTGGAAACTCCTGGAAAAATGTCTGTCTTCAACCTTGCTGGAGGAAAAACGGACGCAGCCTTCACATTCACATTACCTTGTGAATTGGGCTGCGACTACCTTTTCTTGTCCCCCTTAAATTGGGCAACTGCTTCACCTCAACTGTGGGCATTCCTTTAGGATGCCACCCCATCTCGCTGCTTTTTCTCTCTTTCCTGATTCTGTTTACCCCTCTTACTTCCTCTCTTCTCTCTTTCTAAGAAAATAAAGTCTATACTTTTCTATCCTAATTTTGGTCAGGAGAAACTATTTTCTCTTCCCACAGGGAGCACTTACTGAGCTTCCCACCCTAACAAAAAGGACCAGCTGGAACCTCTAGGGCCCTCTGCCACCGTGAGCAGCTACTATTATAAATGCTGAATTCTGAGATCCTTGGGCCCTTCCTCCAGCCTCCTGCCTGAATGCCAGCAACTGCATTTATATATTCTGAGACAGATACTTCCCTGAGCAGACTGAAGCACTACAGAGAAGTGACCTATAAATACTGACGGTGAAACCCTCCAGTTGTAAACTCTGCCCAGATCCCAAGTTTTCAATTAACATGCTAGGAGCCTCAACAGATTGCCAGAGGTTTGAAGGAACCTTTCGTGTCATAGACAAAGGCCAATATCAACAAATAGAGGAAAGAGGCCCTGAGGAAGCAGAGACAATGAGAGACTGCAAACGTTGAAGTAACTCTTAATTAAAACCCTCAGAGAAACGGCAAACTTTAAAGTAACTCTTAATTGAAACCCTCAGAGATATATTGCATCCAGGAAACAAAAGGAGCCAGAAATATGTTGCAAATTGAAAAATAACAGCAAAAAGTTTCAGGACAGCATTTGGAAGATAAAGTTGAGGAAACTTTCTCCTGGAAAACAATAGGAAAAAAAGAATAGAAAGTAGGAGGAAAATTAAGAAAATTTAAGAATGAATTGAAGATCTAAGAAGAATTTTAGAAAGATAAAACAGATAAAATGAAGAGGAAATTATTGAGGAAAGTATCTAAGAATTTCTAGGACCAAAGGACTCAGTCTCCTTACCGAAAGCTTGGCATGTGCTCCAGAGGCTGCATCAGAAGAAAGAGGGCAAAGGTTGAGGAGAAGAAGAGGAGTTTAGTCATTTGCTGGCTAATGAGGAAAAGGCAGACTTCCGTCTCAAAGTACCCTTTTTCCTAACCGTAAGCAGAGCTTTCACAGGGAATTTTCAGCTTCAGGGTGTCTGGTCCTGAGAGCCTGATCTTTGGAAGAGACGATCTTGGGTGGAGGGCCTCCACCCAGACTGCACCCAGACAGTTCCAGTTCTGCTGAGGCATCTTCTGGGGTACAAAGGTCACACCCTGCCCCTTCTGACAACTGGCCTGAGGCAGAGATTCGGGTTTAGTTCCCAAAAAGAGTGAGGAGGCAAAACATTTTCACCCGCTTTTTCAGGCCATTCCCTCCGTTTCATAGACATAAGGGGTCCATCAAATTACCTACACAAAGAATAATTTTAAAAAGATCCACATTGAGGGCGGCACCTGTAGCTCAAAGGAGTAGGGCGCTGGCCCCATACACCAGAGGTGGTGGGTTCAAACCCAGCCCTGGCCTAAAAACTGCAAAAAATAAAATAAAATAAAATAAAATAAAATAAAAATAAAGATCCACATTGATTCCTCTTAAGGAGGGAAAGAAAGCAGGTTGGATACAAAAGATTAGGATCAAAGTGACAGCTGGCTTCTGTTGGCAGCACAGAAAGCTCGAAGGCAATGCAACAAGGCCTTCAAAATCACTGACTGACTTCCAACCTATAAAATTCTTATCTCACCAAACGATCCATCAAATGTGAGGGTGGAATTAAAGTCTTTTCAGATACTTAAAATCCTAGGCACCCTTTCTTAAAGAGCAGCTGGAAGATGGTCTTTTTGCAAAACAAGGGAGTAAATCAAAAAAGCAGGAGCATGATGAGGACCAGAAAAAGGAAACTGGGGAGCAGAGGAGAGAAGCCGTGGGGTAGCGGCACGCAGCGGCCTGGGTGTGGGTCAGCTCCGCAGATGGACCAGGATGCCAGGAGGGAGTCTCCAGGAGTGAGATGCTCCCGATGGGTGATATATTAAGTCTGACCTCCTGAGAAAACAGTCACCAGCAGCTCTACAGAGCTGATGGAGCTGCAGGAATAATCAGTGAAAGGCACAGAGAAAATTAAGCAAATGGGAAAACAATGAGCTCAATGAAAGGAAGTCATAAACATGACAGGGCTCGGTAACGCGGAGCATTTATTCAGCTGTAATCGTATTGCCTTAGCATTAGGTAAACCCCAAACCATGAGTTAAGCATGTTGGGAGGCTGCCAGTAGAAGAGAGGATCCAGGCATAAATGAGTCTGTTTATGAAAAATACGTTCACCCAAACTTTACCAGGCTCCTGCTGTGTGCCTAGCTCTGTGCTGGGCTGAAGAGAGTAGGGAGAGAGAATCTGTCTGCAGGGACTGCACAGTCTGATGGGGACTGAAAAGCACTTCGTGTTACTAAGACGTTTCCAGCACATTCCCTGGGTTCCAGGTGAGCCTGTTCCTTCCTGAAAACCTGGATCCTTTAAATGGGTGGCATTTTATGCTTGAAAGAAGATTCTTCAGTTAGCAATACTTTTATGGCAAGGTCCTTTTCATTGTGAGCTTCTGGTGCATATAGTATTTAAATTTCACATGATTAAGTGTTGTAAAAAATGAGGTATAGGCTATAATCCTAAATTTTTCTTCCTCACTAGAGAGAGTGCTGTATCTTTGGATCCCTTCCCTTCCCTTCTTTTCCCTTTCCCTTTCTTGTCCTTTCTTTCCCTTCCTTTCCTTACCTTTCCTTTTCTTTTTAGAAATAGAGTCTCACTCTGTTGCCCCAGGCTAAAGTGCCCTAGCGTCATCACAGCAACCTAAAACTCCCAGGCTTAAGAGATCCTCTTGCCTCAGCCTTCTGGTGCCTGCCACAACAGCCAGTTCGTTTTTCTATTTTTAATAGAGACGAGTTTTCACTCTTGCTCAGGTTGGTCTCAAACTCCTGAGCTCAGGCAATCCACCCACCTCAGCCTCCCAGAGTGCTGGGATTACAGGTGTGAGCCACCATGCTGGCCTGTCTTTGGATCTTAAATAAGGTCTCAGAATTGCTTACCTCTCCCCTCAATATTCTATACCTCCCCTCTTGCTAGTCTATACTTCTCTCTTGGCAGAGGACTAAGCTCCACTAGGCTTGCCTGTTTCCTTGGGTCTCTGTGAGCACTGTAGCCCCCCCCCCCCGTGAAGTTCACTATATTTATGGAGCACTTATTATGTGACTCACTTGATCCAGAAACAGGATGATTGTCCTGCTTTAACATACCATTGGTGAGGTCTGTAGGTGAACAACCTTTTCAACAAGAGAGGAGGGTATTTCCTGAAAGGAAAATGTGATAAAACAAAGGTATTGGGTTGTTCTTTCAGAGAACGGGATCTAGAATAGCTCTATGTCCAACAGAACTGTCTGTGATGATGGGAATGTCCAATACCTCAGCCACTATGGCACTGGACACTCGTGATTGTCGGCTCACTGGACTATGAGAATATCGAGTAATTGCAACATGGCTACTAAGACTAATAAACTGAAATTTTAATTTCATTTAGTTTTAATTCATTTAAATTTATATTTAAGTAGCCACAGGTGATGAGAGGCTACCATGTTGGAAAATCCAGGTGTAGAAATAAGCTGTGTTTCTAGTTCAATAAGTCACTGTATAACATTTTAGGATATTCTGAACCTCTCATTTCCTCTCCTTCAGGAATTAATGCTAGAACCTGGAACTACAAGGGCCTGATTATTTCAAAGAGAATGTAAAGAGAAAGAAGTAGAGATAGGTTTGGGGAATAAAATAACCCAAGGTGGAGGCTGTGGTAGCCTCTAGAAAGAAAAAAGGCAAAAGGACTGTCTTTGAAGATGAGAGTGAGGGGGATGAGGGAGGGAAAGACAGAGAGAGGTAGGGAGGTGCAGGGGAGAGAAGGAAGAGAGAGAGGGGGAGCGGGACGGAGGGAGGGAAGAAGAAAGGACGTAAGGACAGATGCTAGCTTAGCAAACACAGCACGAATGAGTAGCCTGGGGGCTACAGGCTGCTGGAGGAACACAACCTACTGAGGGATCATGCCACAACCAGTGGGAACTCAATCCCTTTATTCATTTTGTCAAAATTAACTACTCATTTATTCTAAGTAACATCTTCCGATTTAAACTTTTAAATGACTATGAATAAATGAAAATGTATTTTACCCTGGATAGCGTAATCAAAGCTATAATTCCCTTTAAAATTAATAGATGACGTCTAATATATGCATTTACTCATTAGCTATTTGAACACAACATGTACACACACACTCTGATAATCTTACCTCGTTTCAGTAAATTATCTAAATCCTTCCTTAGTGTATTGACTGAAAAACAAATATGAGCAAAGATCCCAAGGAACTTTCTGTCATTTCTTCAGAATGTATGATGTCTTTCTCTCAGCTTGGCAATAAGGCCTGCAACGTACAATGGAATATTTTTCACGCACATTCACACACAAATGGGCTATTTAGTTTTTTCCTAAGTCTTTGGGTAAGCAAATAGATAATCTGTGTTATGCAAGGGCTTACTTTCAGAAATAGCAGGATTCTTCAGTCTGGATTTGGTTAAATAAATGTCTGTTGTCTTCAGAAAAGTACCAGAATTTATTCTAAACTATCGCAGATACGTAAGTCCTGGACCCACCAGATGTTCTCTTTAGAAAGTAAAAAGTAATAAGAACTTGAATAACTCAAATTTGATTCCTATTATTACCCCTGCTCATTGGCTCAGAGAGCCCATTACTACCTCATAGGGAACTATGGGAAGAATTAGTGAAAACTCTGTAAGTTGATGAAAAAAAGATCAATGCTGTTTATTTATAATGAACCTAAATAGCTATAGCATTAACTTGAAGTAATATTGTTAGTTATATTTGGAACTTTAAATTGCATTCTGAAACCTTTCTTTCCAAAGTCAAAACTTGCTCAACAAGTCTTTATTGAAGAGCTAAAGAGATTGGCAGCTTAGCAAATTTCAGCAGATCAGCTAGGAAAGAAGAGCACTAGTCAGGAAAAGAAAAATAGACATTTTTGAATAAAATGTTCTTCAGAGAGGCTGAAATTTTAGCACATTTTCTTCCTTAGACTCTTCAGTTTTTGTACTAGAAAATTACAAGGGTACAGGTACATTTATAGTCACGGACATGAGTCAGTTGGTGACATTTATTAGGGTTGTCCTCTGTAGAAATGTGAACTCGCATAGTGGGAAGGATTCAAAAGAACTGCAGACCAGATCTTCCTCCCCAAAAAACTGCACAGGAGGGCGGCACCTGTGGCTCAAAGGCGTAGCGTGCCCTCCCTATATACGGGAGGTGGTGGGTTCAAACCCGGCCCCAGCCCAAAACTCCAAAAACCCTCCAAACAAACAAACACAAAAACTGCACAGGAAAAGAAATGAAGAGCATATTCATAGAATTACATAGAGCATATGACCAGAATAAAATGTTTAGGTATATAATTAATGAAGGCTCATTGAGTAGAGAAATTTTAAAAATTGGGTCAAGTTAATCAGAGAACGTTCTTACGGGGAGTAATTTTCAAGCCAGACTGGGAAGATGAGAGAGAGTTTAATGGAACCGGTGAGAGAGAATACAGCCCTCATTGCCCGCTCATCCCCGAACAAGGGTCGGTATAATTTTGAACTTGTGTGGCCAATGTCATTTGTTGCTTTTAATGATTGACTGAAGCAATCAAGGAGCCTTTTCACTGAAAACCCTTTTCAAGCGCCATGTTACGGGACAGGCAGGGGACAGATGGTGTTCCATGAATGCCACATTCCAAGCCAGTCTCAGATCAGACAAATACTGAAGAAGAGGCCACTGGGAGCGGGAAAGCGGGCAGACGCAGGAGTTGCGGAGCCTGCTGACATTGGAGGCACCAAGAAAGGAGGAAGGGCCTTAGGGGAGAGCGCCCCCTGTGGGTCCCTGTGCGCCAGCGGAGCGAAGGGAATCCAGGTGTCCCCCCAGGTGGAGGCACGTGCTGAATATCTGCCTGGGCTCAGATGATAGCGGCTCTCATGGAGCCGGAGGGGGCCGGGGAGGTGGGCAGCAGGGGCATCGATGGGTTCCGGCGATGATGACATGGTGTAGCAAGTCTTTCCCAGAGTGAGGACACAGGGGGGATGCAGGGGCATGTTCTACTTGGAGGCTGTGTAAAGACCACAGAGATGGTCAGGGACATTGGACTTCTGCAGTCATTTTCCAGGTAAAGGAGGTTGGGAGGGCCATTCAGGCTGCGGGACAAGCTGGTGAGAAGACGGAGAAGCGCAAAAGGGGTGACGTGTCCTCAAAGGCCCCATGTGCACTGAGGACTTACGGTTCTTCCTACCTTCTGGGCAGGGCGGAAAGAAGGAAAAAATTCTGGTCACCAACTGGGGAAATTCTCTTGACCTAGTCTCACAAATCCGGTTGCTCATTTGAGGGAAATCCAAGGTCAGGCAGGCACATGGGGCTGCAGGATGGATGAGCAGTCAGCCAAATCCAGACTGGGCAACTCCACTGGCCACACTTGCTGAGTTCTTCAACAGATGCATTCTAAGGAGAAGAAAAGGATTGAGGCGGTGTCTATAGGTCAAAAGAGCCTTAACACACCAGATTAAAACAAAAAAGGGCAAGACTAAACTATAGTTTTTCATCACTTGGGCGGAAAAAGAAAACTCTAAAGAAACATAAGAAAAGACTTTTATAAAAGTAAAGAAGTTCATGGTGTACATCAGGGGTCCTCAAACTATGGCCCGCAGGCCACATGAGTTGGTGTGAATTGTATTTGTTCCCGATTTGTTTTTTACTTCAAAATAAGATATGTGCAGTGTGCATAGGAATTTGTTCAGTTTTGGTTTTTTTTTAAACTATAGTCCGGCCCTCCAACGGTCTGAGGGACAGTGATTTGGCCCCCTGTTTAAAAAGTTTGAGGATGCCTGGTGTACATCCTAGCATTTTGGAAGGTGGGCAGATCATTTGAAGCCAGAAGGTCCAGGCTTCACCAAGCTATGATCATGCCTGCTCTCCAGCCTGGGCAACAAAGAAAGATCCTGCCCCTTAAATTCTTTTTTTAAACTAACGGTACTAAAAAAATGTTTTAAAAGATAGTTCACTGGATATTTAAAAAAAAAAAAGAGGATTTGGGACTGGGCATGTGATGAGCTTTTGGGTCAATGCAATGGCACAGTTCTTTTCTTGGCCCAAATGATGGTTAGAAGGATGTTTGGTTTGATTATTCATTAAACTACACATTTGTGAGGTTTTCTGTATTAAATTTTTTTTTTCCTTTTTGAGACAAAGTCTCATTTTGTTGCCCAGATTAGAGTGCTATGGCATCAGCCTGTGTCATAGAAACCTCAGACTCCTGGATTCAAGCGATCTTCCTGTCTCAGCCTCCCAGATAGCTGAACCTACAGACACCTGCCATGATGCCTGGCTGGTCTTGAACTCCTGACCTCAAGTGATCCTCCTGCATCAGCCTTCCAGAGTGCTGGAATTACAGGTGTGAGCCACCAGGCCTGGCCTATATTGAGCGAAGCTCAATGCCTTACTCATAAAATGATGAGTAAAGCATTTCCAAGAGTGACCTGAGTTTCAGGCAGAGATGGGTCTTAGATAAGGACAGAGATCTTGCTAGAACCCAGCACCATCTTAACTGAGCCAGAGTGATGCCAAAAGGGAAGAGTACACCTGCTGATGATGGCAGGAATTAGTTGTGCCTTACCCTGGCTGCTCAGAAAACATCCCCGAAGGCACAGTGTGACCTGCCTAGAGAGCCATCTGCTTCCACAACTTGTCTCCTCAAAGACCGCAGCTTGTATATATATAAAAAAAAAAAAGCCAAATTGCAAACTATGCACATTGCCCTAGGTCCTCCTTGCTAGAGTGCCCTGTATTTTTGCATCTTATGTCAGCTGGATAACTTAATTTTAGGTAACTTGGCTAAAAGTATATTCAATACCTTTTCAGTTTGCTTTTTAAGATAGAGAGCAATGTGGGACTAGGGCAGGGGGAAGAAAAGCATGTGCACGAAAATCCCCATGCCTTTCTCTCTGACCAATAATCTGTGCACTGTGCAGGTCTGGTGTTGACTTTCAGATCACATCCCCAGTTCCTGAGACAGTCGCACATGTTTGTTTTGTAGTAAGAAGTTAAGCATCGCAAATCATGGGTTCCGGCACTGAGTATACATGAGTGCAGCCAGACGTTAAGCAGGATAATAATCAAGCAATAAGTAATATAGTTAAACAAATATGTTCCAAATTGCCCTTGTCTTCTTCAAACATCTAATGCAGATGTCTCTGTCCTTATTAGCCAACTGCTTTGGTCTCTGTCTGCTTTCCCTGGGCATGGTGGAAGCAGCATGTCTTGAAGACAGCTTTTGCACAGAAGGGCTGTCAGTCTCTTAAATATAAACTAGTAAAAGTAACTAAGGTCTGTTTTTGTGTGTGTCTGATGCTTTTGATAAATGGTCCCTGTAGTAATTCTGGCTTTCTGGCTTTCTTGCTTTAATGAGTAAGATTTGGACTTTGCTATCCTCATATGTGTTATTAACTCCACACACAAAGGCAGGGAGGATATGGTGGGAATAACAAATCAAGGATCAGATGCTTCAGGTCAACAGGATATTCAGGATATTCACAAATGAACAGCGTTCAATGTCATGGCTGAGGTCAAATGAAAACTGTAACTCTGCTTGGCAGGAGGCGAGACATAGGAAGAGCCTTCAAAGTTTAGAGGGAATGAGCCAGTAAAAGTTAGCCAGCGTGTACTAGCTATTCTTATAAAAGAGCGCTCACTTTAAATAGTTGTCATGATGATCTCTTGCTCAGAATTTGTGGGAGGCTATAACCTCAGCTTCCTATTACCCTTTTGAATTGGATCATTCCAGATAGCCAAGCTTAATGAATAGCCAGAAGTTCATCTAATTAAACCCAAAACACAGTATTTTAAAAAGCTTGTTAAGTGGGAAACTTTTGGGAAAATGTTTTACGTACTTTTCTGAATGGCAAATAGAAATAGTGCAGACTTTGGAGGCCAAGAAAGCTTGAATACTCACAGCCCCATTTACTCAATGAGTTCCCTTGAGTGAATTCCCTAACTATCCTGCTGAGCCACAGTTTCTTAACCTGCAGAATGTGCCACATAGTAAGAATGGCTCATTAGTGGTCTTTCTTAGCCCACCAGCCAGGATCCTGTCTTCCATGATTTTAGACAAACATAATCTGTAAAAATGCTAACATTTCATCTGAAAGGTCAGAGGATGGAAGGATACACTTGACTAAGTTGGAGGGTCTATAGTTTGAAGGTGTTTAGAGGGAATTGGAATGTTTGGGTAGGGCTTGCTCTGACCACTAAATACCTGGCATCCATGTGATGTGGTTTGAGAACTGGAAGTTTCCTCTGCCATCTACTACTAGAATCAGGATGACTCCTTTGGGGTCAGACATTGATTCTGTTAAACTTTCCTGTTATAAAGGGTCTTGAGGGTATGGCAGACATGGCAAGATAGAGCACAGATTCTTCATCAAGGAAGGATTACACTGCCCAGGGTAAGGACTGGCTGTGGTTTTCAGCTGTCCTTTCTGGGTTGGCCTTAGTTACTGATCAAGAACACACTTTTTGGAGCACCCACCAGCCAATGACTGAGCAAGGAGTTGCTGATCAAGAACACACTTTTGGAGCACCCACCAGCCAATCACTGAGCAAGGAGCAACGACCAGCCAATGACTGAGCAAGGGGTTGGCATTGGCAGCTGAGGGCACATTTTTTCTGCATAGCTTCCAGCCAATGACTGAAGAAGACAGTGGTGTTAGGGCCTGGCGTTTTGGGCCGGATATTGGAGCCCTCTCAGGGAGAGTGGCTGTGCTGCAGTGCAGAGGGTCTGTCAGGTCTGCATCACAGTCTGAGTTCCCCTTACCCAATCTTGTTTCCTACTTTATCTTTTCTTATCTTTTTATTCCCCAATAAACCTTTTGTCCACCTAACCCTGTCTCAGCCTCTGTCTGCTTCCTGCCACAGAATGAATCACACATCAGCTGGGGTGGGCAGGAAGCATTAGCACAGCGTACACTATTGAGCAGTGACCAAGCATGGGGCAGAGAGCTCTGTGAAGTTTCACAAGGACAAGAAACATTGCAAGGGCACATTAGGGCTGATTTCCAGGCAGGTGCCGCCCTGGATTTGAACTTTTAATTCTTTTTCTAGTTTGGAAGTTCCACACTTCATTTCTATTTTGGGGTTTTATTTTCTTTAAAAATTCTAACTTAACAAAATCTAAATTGTTGTCACCTGGTAATTTTAGTTTCATCTTATTTTTAAAACCTTCAATCTCAATTATTATTAAAGTATATTTCATTTACAGAAAGTGGACCTTTTTGCTCAGTATGGCACCTTTTTCTGGGTTCAATTTCCTTTTTTTCTGAAGCACGCCTTATATTAGTCCTTTCAGTTGAGGGTATGTGAATTAAGACTGTCTCAGTATTTGTCTCAAAATGTCTTTATGTTGGCCTCACTTTTGAATAATAATTTTGCAGGGTATAAATGAGTTGCCTGTAATTTCCGTCTGCCCTGTGAAGATTTTATTTTATTGTTTCTTGGATTCTATTTGTTGTTGATGACAAATGTGCTCTCAGCCATTCCTTTATAGATACTCTGTCTTCTCTTGTTGTTCATGAAGTTTTTCTCTTGATCCTTCATTACAAAATGACTCAGTGTGGATCTATTTATATTTATCTTGCTTAGAGCTCAGTCTGCCTCTTTAACCTAAAGAGTAAGCACAAATTGTCTGTCATTTTTTCAGGTACTGTCTTTCACCAATTACATCTGGACCCAGATTCAGCAAATTATGACCAATTTGCCAAACCTAACCACCACCTGTTTACTGGAACATAGCCACACTCATTTGTTTATGTAATATGTAACGTTCTTTTACATAACAACTGAAGACTTGAGTAATTATGGCAGAGTTTATATAGCTCATATATGAGCCCATGTGAGACAAATATTTACTGCTATTTCTCTAAAGAAAAAGTCTGCCACTCTCTGCTCTAAATTCTCATTCTGGAACTTCTTTTTGACATAAGTGGACTTCTCATTCCATATCTTGTGTCTATTAATCTCGAGTTCTAGTTTTCTATCATTTTATCTCTTTGTGCTACGTTCTGGTAATTTTATCAGGAGTACTTTTAGTTAAAAAATCCTATTTATAATTATGTATAATCTAATATTTAATCAATCGATAGAATTTTTTATTCAGTTATATATTAATACTTCATTTCTGGAATTTTTTCTTACATTTTTGAATATTTATTCTTTTTTCCATAATGGCTTCCGTTCTCTACCTTTAAAATACATTAAATATTTAAAATGTTTTTAGCACCTTAAGTCTCTATGGTAATTAACCTTTTTTGTGTTTCTATTGACTCTTGCTATGGTACATCACTTCCCTTAGCAGCTTGTTATTTTTGTTTGTGAGCTCATCTTTGATTGATTGATTGATTTTTTTTTTGTTTTTTTTTTGGTGTATTTTAGTGTGTCCAGGGTTATGAAAATGTCTCAAAAGAGAAGTTTTAAAGTTTCTTTTTTCAGTCACCTCAGGGTCCAATTTCTACATTAATTTCTTGGCTGTATAATTCCTGCACCCGTGAAGAGTGAAAATTTGCACTACATGTTAGTACATGTACAGGGTTGGGATTTTTTTTTAACTGGAGATCTTTGTCTTTCTACTCAGACGCCTCAATAAAAATGAATATTCTGCACCTTATTGTTTACTTCTCTAAACCTGTGGCAAGAGGCTTGAAGTTTTAGGGGACTTCAAGGGGCTTAGGGAAACTTTAGGGGTTTCACTGAGGAGGCACCTCTCCTGGGATTCTTGTTTGGGATGGGATCTCATTTCTATCATTTTACCTTGAGGAATCCAGGGCCAAATTCTGTATTCTCTATTGTGACTCCTAGGTTGGGATAGTGCTCTCGTCCATCCCATTCTATCTATTACCAAGCCAGCTCATAAGCATAGCACTCTGGTTTCAGTTCCAAATTGTTTACCTTAATCTAAAAAAACTCTAATATATAGTAAAGTTGACATTTTAGAGGGTAGAGTTCTATGAATTTTAACACAGATAGAGAGAGATTTGTATAATTGCCACCACAATTAGGATATGGAACATCTCCATCATGGCAAAGTCTATCATCACTTTTTGTAGCTATAGATCTCTTTTTTTTCTAAGTTCAGCATTGTATTAAATTTTTATGTTGCATTTTATATGTTTTTTCTACATATGTGTATCAGGATTGGGGACAAGTTATCTCTGTCTGCCATGTTTTTAGAACAACACGTTGCTCACCTCTTTAATACATTATCCTAGCCAAAATTCTCATGGGAGCCATCAATAAACAATCTGATTATATGATATATTAATCAGGGTTCTCTAGAGAAATAGACCAATAGGATATGTGTGTGTGTGTGTGTAGATAGATTTAGAGGCATTTGTGTGTGTATAGATAGATTTATATATAAAGCCATTTACATATATTTAGGCATTGGCTCACACAGTTATGGAGGCTGGCAAGTCCAAAACATGCAGGGTGGGCTGTCAGGCTGAAGGCCCCCAAAAGAGTTCAAATCCAAAGGCCATCTGCTGCAAAGGTCTCTCTTACTCAGGGGAGGTCAGGCTTTTGCTCTATTCAGGTCTTCAGCTGATTGCATGAGACCCACACACATTGTAGAGTGCAGTCTGCTTTACTCAAGGTTCATTGATTTAAATGTTAATCTCATCCAAAAATACCCTCATTGAAATGTTCAGAATGTTTGATCACATATCTGGACACCGTGGCCTGGTCAAGCTGACACATGAAATTAACCATCACAAGTCTTCCCCTTATCAACTTTTTACCTAGATGCATCTTCATAAACCATACTTAATCTCCAAATAAAGATAGTAAGAGGATCATACTTCCACCAAATGTGATACAACAACCCTATATACAACTGAAACTGCATTAATCCTTTCTCAGAAGAGGCTCCAAAGCCCTTGGGGGGTACTTATACTTCTCCTTAATATCTTATAACTTAAATACTTTGATATAAAGTTAGTAATACTTTAATGCTATAATATAATATATAAAGTCAATATGTCTTATGTTACATGGTGAGAGAATAACAGTAGGAAGAAAACAAAGATATTTGATACAAACATGCATGAGCATGTTCATAACAAAATAAGAAATATTCATGATGATTGTAGTTCTTCTTTCTGTAACTGGTCATGGGGTTGTAGCTGGTATTTATAAGTACCTTCTTCCATTACTCATTCCACATTTCCTTTGTCTTCATCAAGCACATCAGGCACCCTAGGCACATCAGTGAGTTGTAGTTCTATACTGGTGAGGCAACATCCAAATCTTCATTCCTAAAGACTCTGGGCCATTTGTACTCTTGCCTAGAGTGTATTGTTTTAGTGTTTTGTTTTTGTGTTTCTGTTTTTTTTTTTATTATTTATTTATTTATTTATTTATTTTGAGACAAAGTCTTGCTCTATTTCCCTGGCTTGAATGTGGTGACATCATCATAGCTCACTTACAACCTCAAACTCCTATACTCAGTGATCCAACTGCCTCAGCCTCCCAAGCAGCTGGGACTATAGAACCACCACACCCAGCTAATTTTTTTTTTTTTTTTGTAGACTTGAGGTCTTGCTCTGTTTTTAGTCTAGTCTTGAACTCCTGCCCTGGCCTCCCAAAGTACTGTAATTAGAGCCATTGTACCTAGTATCCATTGGCTTTAATTACAGGACATGGTACTACTAAGAGATATCCTAAGGGAGCTCCAGACATCCTCTTCATCATCTCCATTGTAGAATACCTGTCCAATTTCTTCTTGCTAGTCAGAATCAATCACCCAAGCTGGCATGGTAATCCTCCCTTTTGCCTATAAATTTAGAGACATAAGGAACCCAAAATATCTGTGGGGCTGTCTTAACCTCCAGTTCAATAGAATCATCATTGTGTCTCCTGGTGAACTCAAGACCTCTAGGCCAGAAAAAAATAAGGTCACAAGGACACGAAACAAAAATTTTGCTAGTGTGTCAGTAGGGGTAATAGCGAGTAATGCTGCTCCATTTCTACCCATTGATTCCTGGACCTACCCTGGCTGTAAGAGATTAGTACCATAAAATGGATACTGATTCAGAGCACATACAGCTTTCTGGAGAACCATGCCCAAGCCCTGCAAGGCATTGCCACCTGGCATGAAGTTGTAAGTCCTATATGTAACAGATTCTTCAAAATGCCATTCAACTTTTCTATCAAGCCAGCTGCTTCAGGATAGTGGAGAACATGGTAAGACCAATGAACACCATGAGTGTAGGCCTATTGCCACACCTCATTTGCTGTGAAGTGATTTTCTTAATCAGAAGCAATGCTGTGTGGAACACTGTGATGGAGGACAAGGCATTCTGTAAGTCTTGTGGAATGAATTTTGCGCAGGGAAGGCAAATCTGTATCCATAATAGGTCTATTTTTCCTGGCACCAAAGGTTCTGGGTCAACCCTTCTTTCTAAAACAGCTTATAAATATAAACACAGCTGATTGACTTGTTGCAGGTACCATAAAGTAACGAAAAAAAAAAAAAGCAACTGGAAAGCCCATGAAAGAATTAACAGTATTGGGCAATGCCTGTTGCTCAAAGGAGTAGGGCACTACACTAGTCCCATACGCTGGAGGTGGTGGGTTCAATCCAAGCCCCAGCCAAAAAAAAAAGAATTAACAGTATTTAAAACTAGAACAAATGTAATAAACCTCTGTACAGCACTACTGAATCCACAAAAGTACTGAAGCATTCATACTGTAAAAATCAACCTGAGCTGCAGAAATTACTAAAACTTCTACAAATACATATTCATTTCCCCATCATCAGATTCTGGAAAGAAACACCAGTGACCCATATTTTAAACTAAAGAACAGACTGCTTTTAGTAAAAAAGCAAAGTCATTTAAAGCAGCTAATTAAAACACCATTTAAGCAATTACAATGGGTAACAGGATCATAAAATCGTTAACAAAGGAGAATCTTGTCACTGAAGCTTCCATATATTAAAGACTAGAAGTAGAATGGTCAGGCTTTGTAGACATCAGATAAGTGAAAGCACCAAACTCCATTAAGTCCTCAAATTTCAGTGTCCTGGTTTTTTCTGAGAAGCACTAGAGCAAAAAAGAAAAAGCAACAGTAAGAGAAATATACCATGAGCTGTGGTAAGAATTGGTCTGAAGGTTTAGGCACACAAGCTTAGGGTTGGTTTTGTATATGTAAGCCCTCTAGGTCATGTGCTTATTAGATACTGATATGTGCTAGTGCTTTGCTGGGTTTGGGGAAGGACAAAAGAAGTATCAGATGCTATGAGATTGATTCAGCTTGGTTGAAGAGAAAAGACTTAGACAAATGGCAATTAAAGCCAGAACAGTGTGTATCATAGAGCCACATCACGCAGCCCCAACTATTAAGGAGTAAGTGCCTTCTACAAGACAGAGCACCAGTGAGATGGAGAGGCCATGACTGCAGCAGGTCTCCAGGAATTGTCAGAGGCTGACCATGAGCTGACCCTTAGCAGCTATTGACACCAGGGATGATTCTTACTCAGATGTAAATTACTATTTGGTTCAAATTTGGATAAAACTATTTTATAACTTAAAACCACCCGGTCATGTGAGTAGTCTAGAGGAAAAACTTTTGAGAAGACCTGGCAACTCTGCCCTGCTTCAATTTCTCTTAGTGTAACTCAACGCAAAATGCATAACACCTACTCGGTCCATTTGCATTGAACTGAGAGACCTGGGGAGGCCAACACCAGCAAGGACTCTGCAAGGAGAAACAAGGGTGCAGCCCCCTCTAATGTTCCCCTCTGGTTTTATTGAAATTTCAGGCATGAGAAAATACAGCACAGTGGGAAGTTTCAAAGAGAGAGTAAAGGTTAAAAAACAAGTTGTTTATCTATAGCTGTATGATTGAACTTTTAACATATTCTGTTTACTGCACGTCTGTATTTCCTTAATCTTATCACTGCTAATACATGACTTAGGGCTGGGACAGTATGTGTCTAGCGAGTATTGTTTTCAGTACTCATGGCCAGCAATGACTCTTGGCTTTTTCACAGATGGCTCTGTCCTTAGTTCCTAACATTTTAAACCCTAAGCTATATCCTACAAATTTCAAATTCCTTACCCCATGGACCTCTTATTTCTATAAGACCTGGACCAAGCATCCACAAGCTGCTGGCATAAAGTGTCAAAGGACAGGATAGCAAACAGCCTCTGCCCTGGGAGCAGCTCACATCTAGGTGCACCCTTCTTGCCAGAGCTATTCTCATTAACTCTGGACTCCTGCAGTCCCTGTGGCTATTTAGCTGCACCTGATCCTTTCTGCATTGCCTGTTCTCTGGATGTACTTGACTGGCTGCTGAGGTTGGCCTCCTGCTTCCAGTTCTACTTCCCTCCATGTCTTTTACAGCTTCTCAGACCTGTCATACCAACAGATTGCTCATGTCGGTGGAACTCTGAGTCCCAAAAACGTACTCTGTAACCTGAATTCACTGTGTCCTGGATGATTCCATTCTGGTGATCTGGATTAGGAAGGTTGTCCTTTACATGATGGTCCTCAGAAGTACAGTATTGGTGTCTGCTATGTTTGTCCTTGACATGTCTCAGGGTCCTGTCCTCTGCCCACTTCTTCTTTTACCCCTATGTTCTCTCTCTGGACAATCGTATTCTCCCTGTGGCTTTAATCTTCCCTGCTCCAGGCTTTACAGTATCTGAGCTGGCCAGGGGACTAAGCTATAAGCCACAGAGGCTAACTTGAACACTAAAGTAAATTATCAAAGAGATATTGTGTGGCTCCTAGAGTTGTTAGAAAAACTGAAGAACAAGGCAAGAAAAATGGGCTGGAAGAAAGGGAGGCCAAACCTAAGCCACAGCATTTGTCCAGGGAGTCTTGGGTGGGTGCATCTGATTGGCCAAGCTCGATCACATGTACCTATCCTAGCTGCAAGGAGGCTGGGAAAGCAAACATCTAGCCTTTTAAGATGTGCCTTGGCATGAGTTGTCTCTTACTGGGACTCATTCAGTGGGGAATTTCCAGCCTATCCAGAGAAGGCGACATTGGGCAATAGAAATAAATTAATTACAAAGGGAAGGCAAGAAAGGGTGAAAAAAAGGAAAAACAAATATCCCCCACAGAAACATTTATCCACTTGCTTACTGTATAACCTCATTAAATCCCCTATAGACACCTCAAACTTTGTATGTCCAAAGTGATCACATTTACCACAGACTTCTCCTCCCCTTTCCTTTCTTGGTATCTGGTTATATCCTCCTTTATCAAGCCCTTAATGCTTCTAAACTCAGAGTTACTCTCCCCCAATTGGTCATTAAATCCTATGGATTATATATATTTTACAAATGTTTCTAAAGTACAACTTTTTTCTGAAATCCCACTGCCATTATTTCCATCCAAAACTCACCAGGTTGTGCATTGATGACTGCAGAGCTCCCTGACTATTTTCCCAGCCTCTGACATTGTCCATTGGCATTGACAACAGTTGCTATTCCATGTGTTGTGGGAATATCCTCTTGTTCTACTTTCTTTCTTCTGTCTTTTAATGCCATTTCTTCAGGTGTCTAAAAGTGGAATAGTGAAGCAGCCATTTCTAAATGAATTAAATTGTTTCATCATACTCTCAAATGCTATGGAGTCACAGTGTTCCCCTGCAAATTTCTCTTTGAAAAAAGGTAAACTGAAAAGAAAAAGATGAGAAAACCAGTGCATAAAATTTCTTATCAGGGCGTCTTAACATCACACCTTGAATGGGGATGGTGCTTATTCTCATGGTTGAATTGGGAATGTAGTAACTATTCCGCAATGGTGCCCCATGGGCCATATCTCCTAGTATGTATTCTTTTTTTTTGTAGTTTTTGGCTAGGGCTGGGTTTGAACCTGCCACCACCAGCATATGGGGCTGGTGCCCTTCTCACTGAGCCACAGGCGCCACTCCTAGTATGTATTCTTTTTCCACATCGAACCTGGGCTGGACCTGGGACTCTCTTTAACCCATAGAATTTGGTAGAAGCCTGTGCCAGTCCTGGGTCTAAGCCTTGAGACCTGGCAGCTTTCACGTCTGTGCTTTTGGAGCTCCCAAGATTCTGCATGAGAAGTGTGGTTACTCTGCTAGAGACACCACATGGAGAGACCTCATGGAGAGGACAGATGGAAAAGGAGTGACTTAAGGCCACATGAGGAGGGAGCCAACTGCCCCAGTGCCCTTGCTGTACCCAGTCTTCCAGCTGTCTCCACCAAGGCACCAGACATATGAGAGAGCCAACTTGGATGCCCCAGTCTAATCAGGCCCCCAGCTGATATCATGGGGTAGAAGAACCCAAATGAGCCCAGAAAACCTAGTGAATCATGAGAATAATAAAATGGTTTTTGCTCAAAGCCACCATTTTGAAGAGGTTTCTTATGGCAGCAATCGATACCTGAAATAGGGGCATTGATTACGTGTGTGGTCTTCAATTATTCATTTAAGTGAACTCCACTTGCAGGCATTTAGTATGTTTTTCTGTGGGTTGATACTAACTGTTCAAGGTAAAACCCCCTCTAGTTCACAATCGGCACCAGGCTTTGATTTTTTTAAAAGAGGAATTCATTTGATGGTTCTTATCAATATTTGAAGCCCAGAAAAGTGCACACATAACACCACCACAAGCTTCAGGCTATAATTGAATTGGCTGGATTCCTCCCTTTCTCTCCTCCCTTGGACTTAGCATAACAAAATTCCCATGGTCTGTAAGTTAGTTGTTTAGGACCTTGAAATAGATGGATCTGAAATTCCCTTGGCAAGGAATAGAGACAATAATAGCTGGAAGAAAGATGAAGTTTCAATTTGGAGAAATTTCTTGAGATGAGGGAACATAAAAGAAAGCTGCCAAATCGAACAATGCCCATCATGTTTGAAGATGCTATTATTTGACACACTGGCAGCAGGGAATGAACTTTACAATATGTTGACAGTGTATTCCTCCTTACGTAGAAGAAGGTTGTCATTGGGAAGCAGCTTCCAGCCAGAGACTGTGTCTCCCAGCATGCTTTGCACCTCAGTGTGGCCGTGTGACTAGCCCTTACAGATGGAACATCAATGGAAGTAACTTGTATTACTCTGAGACACGGTTTTTACGAAGTTATTATGCTGGGGCAGGGCACAATGGCTCACGCCTATAATCCTAGGACTCTGGGAGGTCAAGGCAGGTGGATTGCCTGAGCTCAGTTCAAGATCAGCCTGAGTTAGAGCAAGACCCCTTCTCGAAAAAATAACCGGACATCGTGGCAGGCGCCTGTACTCAACAGCTACTCAAGAGGCTGAGGCAGGTGGATGGCTTGAGCCCAAGAGTTTGAGGTTGCTCTGAGCTAAGAAGACAAAGGACTCTACCGAGGTAACCAAATGAGACTCTGTCTCAAAAATAAAAAAAAAAATAAGTCATTATGCCTTTTCCACGCTCCCTCTTCTATCTTTGTGCTAACTGGGTACAAATGTGTACAAGGCCTGGCCAGGCCCGGTGGCGCACGCCCGTAATCCTAGCTCTTTGGGGGGCAGAGGCAGGTGGATTGCCTGAGCTCAGGAGTTCGTGACCAGCATGAGCAGGAGCAAGACTCCATCTCTCAAAAATAGCTGGGCGTTGTGGTGGGAGCCCGTGGGAAGAGGATCGCTTGAACCTAAGAGTTTGAGGTTGGTGTAAGGTAGATGCCATGGCACTCTACCAAGGGTGACAAAATGAGACTCTGTCTCAAGAAAAAAAAAAAGAAAAGAAAAAAACATAACTATAAGGCCTGAGGGGACAGCAGAACTCCCAACCCTGGACGTCTGAGGTTTAGTAAGGAGATCCATTTGCCAACTAGGAACATCCACCTTGAGATGTTACATAGGAGAAATAAACCTCTATCATGTTGGAATCTTTAAAAACTTGAGGTTCAGCTTAGCATCTGTGGCCAGTGGTTAGGGTACTGGCCACATACACCGGGGGCAGGCAGGTTCAACCCTGCCCAGGCCTGCTAAATAACAACAACAATAAACAAACAAACAAAACATAGCCAGGCATTGTGGCGGGTACCTGTAGTCCCAGCTACTTGGGAGGCTGAGGCAAGAAAATTGCTTAAGCCCAAGAGTTTGAGGTTGCTATGAGCAGTGATGCCACGGCACTCTACCAAGGGCAACATGGTGAGACTCTGTCTCAAAAATAAATAAATAAATGAAAACTTGAGGTTCGTTATAGCAGTTAACATTCCCATAATGAATATAGCTGTTCATCCATTTGAAAATTCACTTATTTTTTTCATAGATGAGATCATTAGCAGTTTTAAAATTGTGGGGAAGTTAATTCATTGTCCTTAGCCCCTATCCTTACGTTTATAAAATGGGGCTAGCATGCTTGTCTCCAAAGACTGTTGTCATACTAAATGAGGTATTATACTGTCCATTTATTGAAAATCGTCATGGGCCAGGCCCTCTGCAAACCACTTGCCATACTTCACCTCATTGAATCATCCCAGTTACACTGTGACATAAGTTCAATCAGTCACTACATTTTACAAGTGAGAAAACTGAAGCTTACAGAGGGTAAGTCTGGTGTGGCCCAGCCAGTCATGCCGAAGCCAGTATTTGAACCCAGGCAGCCTGACTTCAGAGGCCACAAGCCCAGCACCAGGCTGCTCTGATTAGGACCATAGAGAACACCCATCACAGAGCCAGATACACAACAAGGGCACAGTAAAACAAGAATTATAGTTTCTCTCCACTTGGAGGAAAGGAGCGATACAAAACACCAGTACAAAGAACACATTTTTGGTTAAGTGCACAAAACACCCCCACACAGAAACTCACACAACCTTACCTTTATTCACACTCACAGTCAGCTTGATGTGTTTAAATTAGAAGTAAAGCTAGAATTTATTGGAGTTTGTTGCCAGCACTGCTCCGCAACATACATAGGTCGTCTCAACGGAGAATGTTATTATTTTGTGCTCATAGCCCAACCGCAGCTGCATAATCAAAAGGAGCAGCAGGATCACTGAAGAAATGAATCTCAAATGACTAATGCATTTTAAAGTTGCTTGTGAAACATTCATGTTATCGACCTGCTGGAGGAAAATTGACAGAAAACCACGCTTACGATGGACATTACTACAGGAAGTATAGGAAGGCTGGCTCCCTAAAGTCTTTCTCATATCATTTAATATACTACAAATTTCTTAAAGTGAACTAGTTGAAATATCTAGTCTGAAGTATATCTTAGAAATAGACTGACTTTATAGTTTTCGTCACGTGCACTTTATATACCTAAAGTACTTTTAACAAAATTATAGAACCATAAGGGGAATGCTGGTGCTTTCTCTAAAGTCATATCGGCTATTATTAGATGGTCTGCAGAACTAAGTTCAGAGTGCTTTTTCAAAGAAGGTACAGCAATTTTCCCCATTCTAATTGCCATACCAAAAGTAATTTGTCTTCTGGGCTCTGGAGCTGCTGAACCACTTTATTCTTTTGCCTAAAGTTTCGTCAAGGCAATATACTTAATCAATGTTTGCTGATGTTTGTGGTCTAATGCTTACTGACAGCAGGTGCTGGAGAAAAAATCCCCCAAGAAAATAGAAAAGTGAATCCCCATCTGCATAAAAATCTTAAATTCACTGGCATACTGTTTTGCTGTAATTTTAGCAGACAGGTGATTTTTCATGGCATCTTCATGAGTTGCCTTCTTTCCTATAGTTGGCTCCAGTTCTCTCCCTGCTATTCCTGGAAGTTGTGGTTAAATTTGTGCCTCATGTGGTCGCCCTTTTCAGGCTATCTACTTAGCTGGTTGATCAACTCTCCTTAATGCTTGATTTTGCCATTCTGGTCCTGGAAACAGACTCCATTCCTGAGTAATTTAGAAACTGTTGCTAATCTATTAGGTAAGCCAAGCTGGAAGTGGGCCTTGGGATTGTACAGGCCCATTTCACAGATATGCAGGCTTGGTTCCAGACCACTGCAATCAAGCAAGTCACACAAATTTTTTTTGTTGTTTTCTAGTGCATATTAAAGTTATGTTTACATTATATCATAGTCTATTAAGGGTACAATAGCATTATGTCTAAAAAATGTGCATACCTGAATTTAAAAATAATTTATTGATAAAAAATGCTAACTATCAGCTGAGCCTTCAGTGAGTCACAATCTTTTTGCTGGTGTGGGGGGGTCTTACCTCCATGTTGATGGCTGCTGACTGATCAGAGTGGTGGTGGCTAGAGGCTGGGGTGACTGTGGCAATTTCTTAAAATCAGACAATAATAAAGTTTTCCACATTAATTGACTCCTCCTTTCATAAAAGATTTCTCTGTAGCATGTGATTCTGTTTGATAGCATTTTACCCGTTCTAGAACTTCTTTCAAAAGTGGAGTCAGTCCTCTCAAACCCTGCCACTACTCTATCGACTAGGTTTAGGGGTAATATTCTAAATTCAGGGTAGTTATTTCAATAGAGTTCACAAGATCTTCCCCAGGAGCAGATTCCATCTCAAGAAACCACTTTCTTTGCTCATTGATAAGAAGTAACTTCTCAAACATTCAAGTTGAACATGAGATTGCAGCAATTCAATCCCATCTTCAGGCTCTACTCCTAATTATAGTCTTCTTGCTATTTCTACCACATCTGCAGTTACTTCCTCCACTGAAGTCTTGGACTCCACAAAATCATCCACGAGGTTTGGAACCAACTTTTTCCAAAGTCCTATTAATGTTGATATTAAACTTCTTCTCATACGTCATAAATGTTCTTAATGGAACGTAGAATAGTGAATTCATTAAATAGGTTTTCAACTTACTTTGCCCAGATTCATAGGAAGAATCACTATTGTTGGCAGCTATGACCTACTTTATGAAATGCATTTCTTAAGTAATTAGACTTGAAAGTCAAAATTACTTCTTGGTCCATGGGCTGCAGAATGGATATTAGGAGGCATGAAAACAACATTAATCTCATTGAACATCTCCATCAGAGCTCTTGGGTGACCAGGTGCATTGCCAATGAACAATAATATTTTGAACAAAATCTTTTTCCCCCTAAGCACTAGGTCTCAATAGGAGGCTTAAACTACTCAGTAAACCATGTTATAAACAGATGTGCTGTCAGGCTTTGTTCCATTTACAGAGCACAGGCGAAGAAAATCTAGCATAATTCTTAAGGGCATTAGGATTTTTAGAATGGTAAATGGGGTGGCACCTGTGGCTCAGCGAGTAGGGAGCCGGCCCCATATGCTGGAGGAGGCGGGTTCAAACCCAGCCCCAGACAAAAACTGCAAAAAAAAAAAAAAAAGAATGGTAAATGAGCATTGGCTTCAACTTAAAGTCACCAGCTGCATTAGCCCCAAACAGAAGAGTCAGTTTGTCCTTTGAAGCTTCGAAGTCCGGCATTGACTTCTCTCTAGCTATGAAAGTGTCAGATGTCACCTTCTTTCAATATAAGGCTGTTAAATATAGACGGAAAATCTGTTGTTAGAGTATTACCTTCATCAGCGATCTTAGCTAGATCTTCTGGATAACTCGCTACAGCTTCGCATCTGCATTTGCTACTTCACTTTCCATTTTCATGCTGTGGAGATAGCTTCTTTCCTTAAACCTCGTGAAACAGCTTCTGCTAGCTTCCAATTTTTCTTCTGTAATTTCCTTACCTCGCTCAGCTTTCATGGAATTGAAGAATGTTGAGGCCTTGCTCTGGATGGGACCTTGGCTTAAGGTAGTGTTGTAGCTGATTTGATCCTCTATCCAGACTATTCAAGCTTTCTCCGTATCAGCAATAAGGCTGTTTCACTTTCTTATTACTCATGCATTGAATGGAATAACACTAATTTCCTTCACGAACTTTTCCTTTGCATTCAAAAAGTTGGCTAACTGGTGCAAGAGGCCTAGCTTTTAGCCTATGTCAGCTTTCAGCATGCCCTCCCCACAGAGCTCATTCATTTCTAGCTTTTGATTTAAAGGGAGAGATGGGTGACTTCCTTTCACTTAACCGCTTTAGAGGCCATCATAGGGTTCTTCTTTGGCCTAACTTCAGTATTGTGTCTCAGGCAATAAATAGGGAGGCTTGAGGAGAGGGAGAGACATAGGGGAATGGCTGGTGGGTGGAGCAGTCAGGACACATTCAACATTTATCGGTTAAGTTTGCCATCTTTGTTTTTTTAAAATATGCTTCCTTTTTTAAATTTCAGATTAATGTGAGAGTACAAACAGCTAGGTTACAATATTTGCATTTGTTAGGTAGAGCCCCTCTTGTAGTTGTGTCCCCAACCCAACAGGTGTGCCTTATACCCTTACCTTGTGCCCATTAAGTGGGAGCACATCAATCCCCGTCCCTCCTTCCCTCTGCCAGCTCCTTGGTTCCCCCTCCCCCTGATTTGAATTGAACTGAGATTTTCTCTTATGTGGGCATGTATTAAGTTTGGCATCTTATATGCGCACGGTTCACAGTGCCCCCAAACAATTACAATAGGAATATCAAAGATCACTGATCACACAGCAGTTCATTCAATTAAAAATTTAAAAGTCATTGACTGTCTGGGATAAATTCCTTGTGCTTTCACTGCTATTGAGTTCAGTTTGCTTAGTGTTTTTTTGTTTATGACTTTTATATCCATTTTTCATAAGTGAGATTGGTTTTCTTTTTTAGTATAATATACTTATGTGTATTTTTATAGGTTTATGATACTTAATAAAATGCATTGGGTAATATTAAAAAATCACTGATCACAGATTGCCATAAGAAATATTATAACAATAAGGAAAAGGCTTGAAATATTATGGGGATTACCAAAATGTAACACAGAGACATGAAGTGAGCACATGCTCTTGGGAAAATGGTGTTGACGGAGTTGCTGGATGCAAGGTTGCCACAAACCTTTAATTGGTTTAAAAAAAAAAGAAAGAAAGAAAAAACAAAAAATGCAGTATCTGCAAAGCACAATAAAACAAGATAGGCCTGTACCTTTTCTGAGAGCTTAAAATAGTTTTACTGACTCAAAGGATCTATTTCCAAAGGTTTACAATGGAAAGGAATTTAACCTAGGGAAGTCCATTAACCTTAATGATAGTCACTTGGGTAATTACTCAGCAAGGCCCTGGAAATGCACAGTGATCCAACTACAGCATCCTCCTCATTAGTACTTGTTTACTGAAGTTAGGGAGGTAGGTGGCTCACCTTTCTGCTCCCCATTAGGAATGGGTAGTTTATAAACTGAACATGGTGTACAATGCTCCAGGAAGGCATTTTTTCGCTTTGGCTTCTTTATTTCATTTGGCTTTAGATACTTTGGGGCAAAGGTGACAGTTTATCATCCGTTTCTGCTAACAGGGAAAAAAGGAGGAAGGCTTGGCCTCTTGGAAAGTGCCCTATTGACTCTTTTAAATCGTCAGTATTTCCATGTCTATTCCTGTTCTGCCCGTAGGCAGGGTTGCTGTAAAAATTCACATGAATGCGAGTGTTGATCTTAAACTTTAAAGTATTATACAAAGTGAAGGCATTGTTTTACCAATAGACTTCTTCAATTTTTGGTAGTGCAAAATTTTGGTGGTGCTGATGACAGTAGCATTAACAGTAGGATTCTTCAAATCCCCAGGAGCTACTATAAGACAGCAGAACTAAGTCACAACATTGCCTGACTGCTTAGTTTGCTTGTTCTTGAGACATGGAAAATACACAGCTGCCTTAAACAGAAGCACTACACAGACTCCCTAAGGATGTGATACACATTTAAAAACATAACTGAGTTGCAAATAGACCACTGCTTCTTTATCAATGCGGTTATGCCCTCTTCATATGATGCAACTTCTAAAACATTGCATGAAGATCTTCTAAGTTAGCTTTAAAAATAATTTTAAAAGAGAAGAGGGGCTGCGGGTGGAAATCAAGTCTCTTAGGAGGTTCAAAGGCCAGGCATAAAACAACAAGCAAGAGAGAATTAAACAAGCCATGCGAAAGAACTCTCAAAACAAGATGCATCGGAAGTCAAGATCAATTGTGTGAGCAGATCAAAGACAAGGCCTGATGTAGTGAAGAGCGTTAACTGTCATCAGGAGATGTATCCTACTTACTAGAGGGAAACAGACACTTTGCTTCTCCAAGGTGGTAAGGCTTGCTTTTCAGTAAAGATTAACCAGACTGAGCAAAGAAGTTACCTTTTTTCCATAAGACTATGGTTAGAGACTGAGGAAAAGGTAGAATTAGCTTTACAAAAGGCATCCCAGACAGCCTAGGTACCAGAAATTCTAGAGGCTAGAGTTCAGCCTCCCTGTTAAGAGAAGTTATTCTACCTAAACAGGATCTATGTCGCCTCAGCAGTTGTTTTGTAGGAAGATTTCCTCTGACCGTGCTTCAGTGATTGACCCTTGCTGTTTATCTGGCAGGTGAGCAAAAAACCTGTTTCTCAATTTTAATTTAGCAGACTTAAATAAATGTATTGTTGGCTAAGAATCAGGGCCATGGTGTGTTGGTAACTGTCATGGCAGAAAGACTTGGCAGGAGCTACTGCACACATTTGTCCAAACTCTATTTAGAGACCTGCAGGAGATGGAGAGCGACAGACTGCCAGTGCTGTCTAGTTACCAGGAGTCTATATTCATCTCAGTACTGAATACTTACAGCAGTGCGCACAATGAACCATACTGTCTATGCAGTGCAAGTGATATGCATAGCTAAAGCAAAAAGATAACCAGGTATGACTATAAAATTGAACCTGCTGAATGTTTACCTTATTGCTTAAGATAAGAAAGCATATTCTCTTACCAAGACATGGCGAGGACCCATATTCCTGATAGGCCCTAGTCAATAGTAAAATAATTCTCAATGCCTAAGGAGCAGATGGTGTAAACAGAGCTAAAGCACCATGAACAAAAAATGTGATTAAGTAGATGATTCAAAATGCAACTGAGCTATTACATAGTTATCAATGTTGATAGCCACTAATAGTAGCAATTCAGTTGCATTTTTAAATAGATAAAGATGGAAAAATGGGGCAATTTGGATGGTAACTGAGTATTTGTGTGAGCTGGATAAATACTGATATTGGGAAGTTAATTACCATCACCCGGGGGTACATGAGAAAACTGAACCACAGAGGAGTAAATTTGGCTGATTTGCTGTAAGGAATTGGTAGGTGTGTCATGAATGATAACCCAGCTTCTGATCTGTTGATTACCACGTTGTAACATAGTTCCTTACCACTGCTAAATGCAGGTCAGGAGAGGGTTTTAAACAGACATAGTCACGTAAGTCCATAAATAGTTGATGTGAAAAATTATCTCCATGAGGCTCTGGACAGCTAGTCTTCCCTGAACCCTCCAAAAATTTCTCAGTCGATAGAGCTTAGACAGAAAATGGGTGAGAAACCTTCATATTTTAGGTTAAATTTGGGCCTCATCTTAATTTCTTTGGTTTGAATTGTCACTTGGAATAATTTCTTCAATACATTTTGCATTCCACCCACAGCAAAGGTTCCAGCATACTTGTTACTGGTTGAATGAGGACACCAAAGAGATTAAATGTCTCTTTTCTCGTATCTTCCCTCTCTCTAATGTATAATAAACTTATGTTTTTATATTCTATGAAAAAAAGAGAGCGAGATTAAATGAACAAATGAGCTCGCTTAACTTATTCTCCAAGTATTTCAAAATCTCCCAGTCTGATTTTGGATGCATCCTATTACTTCTTAAAGTGCTTTAAATTTTTGCTTTATGTAGTCTAAGATTATACATATTTTGTATGTTTTGTATAATATGCTTTTTCTTTTTGAGACAGAGTCTTACTCTGTCGCCCTGGGTAGAGTGCTGTGGCATCATAGCTCACAGCAACCTCAAACTCTTGGACTCAAGTGATCCTCCTGGTTCAGGCTCCCAAGTAGCTGGGACTACAGGAGCTGCCGCAAATGTCCATTTAGTTTTTCTATTTTTAGTAGAGACTGGGTATTGCTTTTGCTCAGGCTGGTCTTAAACTTCTGAACTCAAGCAATCCATCCACTTCAGCTTCCCAAAGTACTGGGATTGCAGGTGTGAGCCACCATTATCTATAATACGTATACAGATTTAGTGAGCTGGACTGTGACCTTTACAAGGGCTTCTCAGTGCTCCCCTTAGGTGGGACGAGATTGCTGGAGAGGGCTAGAGTTGGGTATTTCCATTCCTCCAGATCAGTTAGGCTCTGACAAAACCCCTGAAGGTTAGGGCCTGGTTAAATCATTTGTCCTAAGAGCAGGCCTTATTAAGAAGACAAGGGTACTCTGGCATATTTCCAAATGGTTCCTTTTCCAGATGGTTTCCTCTTCCCATTGCCAGTAGTTCCTTTTCCAGATGATTTCCTCTTCCCATTGCCAGAGCAAGAGGGGATTTTTCTCTGATGCTGACTGTGAAAACCTGGTTGTGCTCCTAGAGATAAAACTCACAAAGTTATGGGGATCTCCTAGGACCGAGTCCATCTTGAGTTGTTTCTAACTTTCAGACTTGTCCATACATCACCTCCAGCAATTTGTCAATTACAGTTCAGGATTTCCTACCCTAATACTTAGGTTTTCACAGCAGATATCACTGGAGAGTCTTTCCTCTGGTAAGTCTTCAGTATGTATATATATTTATAATAATTTTTTCTTCTGGTGAATTGAATATTTTATCATTTTAAAGTATCCCTGTTTATTGCTAATAATTTTTTTTGCTTAAATTTTACCTTTTCTGATATTGAAATAATTACATTATTTTTATTTTGGTGTTTGGATAGTGTATTCCATTGTATTATTTTCAATATTTTTGTAACCCTATATTTTTCATTTTATCTCTTACGAGCATCATATGTATTAATTATTTGTTTTTCTGGAAATTCTGGCTGGTGATCATTGTCTTTTAAATGAAACATTTGGTTCATTTAAAGTAATT